>JAZHYW010034490.1:0-14527 GCA_037355805.1 Ixodes ricinus | reverse complement strand
GGGTACAAAGCGCAGCAGTCGCCGTGTTCCTGAGGTCACCCGATGTAGGTCCTGGTACCCTTTCCCCTCGTCCTTGATGATAAGGGCATTCTATTGTGTGTTTGACCGCGTGGTCTCTTGTAAGTGTATATGTTATCTGTGTTTGAAAGCGCTTTCAACAAAGGAGATCTCTGCGTAGAAGGTGGTTGAGACTGGCTCTTTGGGTATATATAGCATTCATATTAAAAATAGCGCTAAAAAGACGGGACAAAAAGACGAAGAAACACACAGACATATAGGATGCCTGAGAAATAAACCGGTTAGCTGAGTTTGAGATGTTCCCTTCTGTGGCTGTTCCTTTGGCTAAAAGGTTTTCCTTTTCTCCACCACAGTCTCAGGTGTTAAACGACATGATTCTCTTTCCCTCTCATTGATTGCGACAATCGCGTGCACGCCAACAGGCCAATCGCGTGATTATTTTCTCACCAAGCTTCTCATGTCCATTAGACGCGCGACTTTTTAGTTCGAGTTTATTTTTTGAAGAGTATTCTTCATAGTTGGTCTAAAACACATTATGGAAACATAAAAATAAAATGATGTGTTGTAGGAACAGTCGGCGACGTGAGGGATCTCCCAAACTTCTTGATCGACCGACAGCTGCTCTCTCAAACCCCAAATAAATATCAAGCAAAAAAAAAAAACGTTCGTTCGGGTTATTATTGACTTTTCCAGAGTCCGGCGAAGCTGAGCGCTCTGATGGGATTTGCTATGTCGAGCTGAGAGCAGCGGCAACGGCGGTTTCATGGTGACGGCGTGCCCATTCTCGCTTCTGAGCGCGCCTGGGCGCGCCGACGCTCCTCGTACTCCCGTTGCTCCCCTACAAGAGTATTCACACGAGGAGAAATCCCGGGGATTTCTCCCCGGCGCGCGCGCATCACGAGACGAAAACGCGAGGCTTTTGCACATCGCAAAGCCTGACGTTTTCGTCGCGGGATGCGCGTGCCGTGAGAAATCCCGGGATTTCTCCCTCGTGTGAATATCCCTCCGTACAACGCGGGTGGAACCCATGTGAAGTCTGAAGTCCAATTGATAAGGACAGTGGCGCGATCTTCGGCAGCTGGCCGCCGAAGAGCGCGCGGCCTTGCGCAATGTCAGGGGGAGAGAAACGCCGCGCGTGGGAAGGCGCGCGCGCAGCAGTAACTGTTCTAAAGCAAAAGCCTAAAACAAATGGCATCTTGCAAGCGCGTTCGTCGACGCTTTATTTTGGTTATTTACTAAGAAGATTTTTTAAGGGGAAGGCGCGGGCGTGCGGCGCTGGCGTCTGCAGCATTAACTGTACAAAATTGTTGGTCTACGGTCAGTCTGACCCCGGTGACGATCTGCCAAAACCTAGTCATAGACAGCTTCGCTTTGAAACTCAAATGCGCGTATAATCCACATCTGCAGATAGTGCGCATCGACTATGCTCTTATTTTTCTAGTCAATTAACACTGTGCGGAGTATATTCCGAAATTACGGTAACAGTAAAGTGAATAGACCATTTGCTATATTACCAAAGCATCAAAGAGTATGCAGAGATTGGTGTTCCACGCGCCGCACGTGCTGGCCTCATCAGTAGTAACGTTTCTAAAGCAAAAACCTAAAACAAATGGCATCTTGCAGGCGCTTTCGTCAATGCTTTATTTTGGTTATTTACTTCTAATTTTTTATACGGGGAAGGCGTGCGTGTGTGGCGCGTGGAACACCAATCACTGCATTCTCATTGATGCTTGGGTAATATAGCAAATGGTCTATTGGTCTAGAACAACAAGACTATATGTCCAGCGTCGACTTACGATCCAGGGCCAAGCTCCGAGGTTCGATTCCCGTCCGCCCACGATGCGAACCAGGGCGCTACTTGCCACTCCGCAATCTGCAAGGAAAAGGCTCACTTTGATCCCGCAAATTCGCTAGCACACCGAGAAATCTATCAAAAAATGTTTAAGATAACATCGCAATCTTGTGGGGTTGTGAAACTCCGTAATTATAATAATAAAAAAAGAAATCGAGAATACAGAAAGCAATATTATTTGGAACTTTTCGAATCGATTTTAATAAAACACCGTTTCTCTTTTCTGAAACCTCAAAGCAAGTAAGTGCTAAAAAAAAAAAGAAAGAAAAATAGTTATATTTTTTATGCATGTTTTTGTTTCGGAATTTGACAAGTTTAAATATAATCTAACTATACTCGCGTCGTTAGATTTACTTTTATTTGTTTTGTGCTTGAGACAAACTACGATAGTCCTATTAACGTTCTTCAAACGCAAATAGATAAAATGACAAATTTCTGCGTGTTTATTTACTTTCTCAGTGTTCTTTCCCAAAGTTTTATTTTGTCGTGAACGGCAATTATTTAAAAAAAGTCTTCCAAAAATAGTTTACACGTTATCTCTTCGGGGAAAAATAATTAGAAGATATAGCTGCCAACAGCGTTTCCTGTAGAGCTCCTTTTAGGCCATGTCACGTTAGAAAACCGTTTATATAAATATATATATTCTTCAATTACCGAGGCAGTTCCACGGGCTGCACATGCTGGCATGTACTAGAAGTGACTTTTCTAAAGCAAAAGACTAGAACAAAGGACGCTTTATCACGTGAGTTTGTTAGCGCATTGTTTTGGTTAGTGACTTCGATTCTTGTCTATTGATAAGATGAGCACGTGCAGATCGTGTACCTACGTTCCCAGCAGCCCCCTTACTGCTTGTGAAAAATTTACTAGGACTACTACCACCACTACCACTTACTACTACTACTACTACTACTACTACTACTACTACTACTACTACTACTACTTCTACTGCTACTACTACTACTAATGATAATATTAACTCCTATATTTATCATGTACACCCGCCGGCGATATGAAGGTGAACGCCGGACCGTCGACGTCACTCCGTGCTATCAGCACCATGGCGCGGCTGCTGTGGCGACTTGCTTTCTTATCGCGCGCTTTGCCGCGATTAAGCTGTTGGATCGAGCGCTGTTCTCAGCTCTGCTGCTACTCCCCCGCAGAAAGCGTGGAAGTGGGTTTCGAGTTCGGCATCGCTTTTTGTTAGGGCGTGACCACATTCCTCAAGGTAGAAAACGGGCCATCCCAGCCCGGGGGGGGGGGGGGGGGGGGAGGGGCGTGCTAATGATTGAGATTGGGAGAAAACATTTAATGCAATAACTGTTATTTCGAAACGTGAACATACTACATGCGTGCTATATTCAGACCTCAAAAGATATTTCTACACACGAGTCTTCGCGATAGAAAAAGTGTTTGTGGGCAAAAACAACTCTCTAAATTTTACTCTGGGAAAATATTTTGAAGTTAAAGTACCTGCGGTTATTTTTGTAAAATATACTTGTAACGAGTACGCATCGTTTCGGTTTACTTCAACTCGCTTTGTGCCAATTTTGCAACCATGCACTCCTGCGAAAACGGGCATGATTCTTTATTGGGACAAAAAGACCGGGACGGCAGAAGCGAACCTCAAAAACGGGACTGTCCGGCCAAAACGAGACGTCTGGTCACCCTACTTTTTGTGGGCGCCGTGCCGACGTCATTGCCGGAAAATGATTTGCACATTGTGCACGTGAACTAGGCCGGACGTTGTTCGGCATAGTTTATCAGTGACTCAACTGCTATTTTTCATTCATGAGCGAACGCTAAGGACTGCGAACGCTAATAACTGTTCTTTTTAAGAAACATAAAGTATAAGTTACTTTTCGATTTGTTCCGCAGCGTTGCAGTTTAGCACATATCACAACGAATAACTAGTAACTCACATTCTCTACCAATAGCGTCTGACACGCTCCTTCCCCAATCCTCGCGCTTTCTGCCGGGAGTAGCAGCAGAGCTGAGAACAGCGCTCGATTCAAGCGCTTAATCTCGGCGAAGCGCGCGATAAGAAAGCGAGCCGCCACGGCGGCCGCTTCATGGCGCTGATGGCACGAACCGGTTAAGAGTAACTGTATATGCTCCGCTTATATAGGCTCTGCAAGCAGAGCCTATACAGTTACTCTAGAACCGGTCAACGGTCCGGCGTTCACCTTCATATCGCCGGTGGGTGTACGCATGTTGGGAGCTGAGGAAAAAAGCTGTCCAAACATTTTGACTGGTCCTCAGCCCTCTCAAGTATAAAGCTCTTACCATTGAGCAATAAAATGGACGCGACTTTCTGCTGATGATCTTCCGCAAGTTAAGACAAGCATACGGCACCAAGCGTACAAGATATGGGTCCAAAAGGGGAAATTCAATGCTTCTCGACAATATCTCTATTGTCATGTACGACATGGAATTAACGACTTGACGTTCCGCTGCGCCGTGGTTCTCGTGAGGCAAAGGAAATAGTAAGGGAAAGGTAGCTAAGGGTGTTCACTATCATTTGACGTTTTCATTCGATTAACAACTGAGAGCCGATTCGGCGAGGTTAGTATAAAGAGTCTCATACCTACTTCTGATTGTTATATTTAAGTCGCGCTATCGTTATGGGGAAAGCAAGTATAAAATATTCGAAAATTTGCACGCAAAATGCGTCTTTGTTAGCACGAACGAAAATATCGTCTTGTTTTGTTATATTTTTATAAGAGTTTAAATTCTGACTTTACAAATACGAGTGTTGGATCAAGTGATTGGTTAGGGTATAAGCCCTAGCGGAAAAGTTTAGTGTTTTAACTTTTGAGACCACAATGCTCTCTCCCCGTCAGAGGCAAAAATGTACGAATGTCGTGATTTTGCTAACTGTATCGTCTGAGTGAATGTCAAAGTGTTATGAATCATGCAATAGATAGAGTTATAATATTAACTGGAAAATAGAGCGGCACTAAACACTCGCTAAAAATGTAGCCGTCAGACGAAATATATGCGTGATAAATATGTGTGAAGACGATTAAACAAAATCAAAATAGTAGGACGTACCACATCAAGGTAGTTACTTGGAGCACTAATCGGGTCAAGGTATAAGGACTCGAAGTGGGGTCACGGACGGGCTATTTCTCAAATTAAAAGAAATGCATACATGAAAGGAATAAAAAAATTGACGCATATAAAAACGCACGTGGAATTAAGACATTTTATTTGCAAACCGCTGGCTACAACAGGCTTGTGCACATTTAAAGACATTGGGTCAAAATAACGCGTACAATCACACAAAAACGCAAGAGAAGCCAACTCTAAACTCTGTGCAATAGTCTATAGAAAAATGCGTCCAAGCAGGTTTCAGTCATGCAAACACGATGTGAGTTTAGTCTGTTGAGTATCTGCCATTTTCTGAGGTCTGGAACTTGGCTTTATGTAAGCGTTTTATTGAAAAAAAGAATATACAAAACCACGAGATATGCACATAGCGAAAACAGAAAAAGCTCGCAAGTGAAATAATGCCTGCAATAAAGGTCACGCAAAAGGTTAAAAGTTATGTTTGGAATATTTCGAGGTTCTATGCTCTAATCAGTAAATTAGAAAAGATATGACCGCACTTTATTAAGGGACTTTTGAGCGACTCTCCACAACCGAAGCATTCATTTTGTCGGTAAATGATATTTCTGCCATTGATAGAGTTATCGGGTTGCAAGATGGGCAACTATTTATTTTACGAGTGCAGTAGAAAAATAAATACAAGAAAATTAACTAGCCTGCGCGGGTGTAGCGGGTCGGCCGACCTTTAAATCACTCCCTGTGCTTCCATGCGCTTATTTGTTGCGCTCGAGAAACCCTTCCATTAAGCTCTGGTTCCCGTGTACGGAAACTATTACAAAGTACAAGTAAAAAAATACTAACGCATTAAAAAAAGAAAAAAAAAGAAACAGGAATTAGGAGCGTTTTTTTCTAATTTTTTCGACCTAATTTCATTTACCGCACTTAAAGTGAATAGCATTTAGCGTAAACCGCTCTTGTTACAGACGAGTCAGACACTGCAAGGACGGTTTTCCGATTTTATTGGTAAGAGCCAAATGTAGCTATGTTGCCAAAATATGTGTATTAATTGTCATGGTATTATGTTTTCTACAAACAAAGCCCAAGGAGCGCAGAATTTACCATTTAGAGCAAACACACCACGTGTTGCAGCGGTTTCATTATGGGTTTGCGGTGGACTTCGGAGCTGATATTTTTTTTTATGTTCTTTCGTAATTGACCATCTCAACTCACTGGCATCACGCCGCTTCACATGTGCAGACGCTCCTCCCGACTTCGGTTTCTGCGCAGGCGCAGTGCCCACAACTGGTGTGGGCAAAGCGGGCTTCTTTCTAAACACTGTGTTCTCGAGTTATTTTTATATCTTTCCGTAACGTGAAGTCAGGTAACACGGCCACAACGTAGATCACGTGTGTTTGCTCAGCAAATATCTCCTTTGGCACGCAATTAAGAAAATAAAAATAACTTTTCCTTGGCAAAGGTATACTCTGGGGATAAACATAGTGGGTGCTTCTGGGTTCGACTCCCGTTAGGAGTTCATAGAGGTTTTTTTTTCATCTTATATTTTTACAATTTGTTTTTAATTATTTGTATTTATGTACATCTTTTCCTCTGAATTACGCATTACCCATTCTGTAGTGGTTTTTGAGGAGATCCGTCACACTTTCCTCAGTAGTTTGCGCCCTGAATCACATTCTGCGCTTAAAAAAGGAAAGGACCTGCAGAAATGTCTGCGCGGCATTTGGTGCACTTCTCTGCCGCCTGTTCTAATCATTAAATTTTCGTTCCAGCTAAAAGGCTAGCAAGGGCAAACTGACACGCCGATGACGTCAATTCTAGGTTTCTTTCTTCCTAAAAGTTGAAACTACCAAAAAATATTAAATCAAAAAAAACTGCTTTACAATATTTTAGAGTGCCTACGTCAATAAAAGCCTCAACATTTCGAGTTCGAACACTGTTTAATCTTTCCTTTAACATAACGAGACAGGAAACACTTCTGAAATCGAGCGAGTCTGAGCTGTGCTTCACTATAACATTTAAAATACGTCCTGCGCGTGAACAAGTGAGTTTCTGCGTGCTTCATAGTAAACAGCATTTAAACAAAAAGACAGTGCGCGACGCGGTTGGTCTTCTGCTCACTGGAATTGATGAATAAATGAAAAGATGTATGGATGGATTGAGGGTAGTTGCTTAACAGTTTTTTCATGGTGCAGTAGCTTGCATAACCTAGTCTAGGAACATTTACAACTCCCCCTTTGAAGTTTTACTCTAAATCCCGTCTCGTTAGATTGTGTAACGCGCTAACTGTTTTCAACGTCACGACACAATTGACCGTTTGAACCAATTTTCTAACCTACGTTTTTATTGTAAACCCCATTTTCTCCGTTATTCTATTGTTACTAGCAAAATCCAGCACTCTTGCAAGATCCGTTACTTTCCCGGGAGGGCCGGACTGGCACAGGGCCACACACTGCTTTTATCTCTTCAAATTTGGCCTTTGATGTATTTATCCCCAACTCAGCTGTTCTTGCCTCGAACAAAAAGAGCTTCTGATCGTTAATCATAACACTGTCCTCTTTTTACCTTTCTTTTTCTTGCCTTTACATTGCCAAAGCTAATTGTTTTCGCACTCCTTCCTCTCACATTTGCTTTTACTCATTCTTTTTTACACTTTTCCCCCCTCAAATAATTTGTATAGTCTCATAACAAGTTAACAGGTATTTGAAAGTTTGCTTTCGAGTTGGGTTTTTCAGATTGTGTAAACCCTTCTTTATAACCACTTGCTACTTTCTGTGCCCATCTAGCGTGCTCTGCTTCGTGTACTAAATCGGAATCCGTCCATACTCCTTTCCGGTTGTTTGTAATCTGTGTTCATATTACTTTAGGATACCTTCAAGTTTTTTAACTTTGTTTAGCCTCCATTTACTCTCTCGTTCATAAGGTTGTAGTCACATTTCTGACATGCCAGATTTAATTTCTGTTTTATGGGTTCACGTACTAGGTTGTTTTTACTTTTGTCATTTATTTTTGAGACTTCCTTATTTGTTGTATCGCTTGTGGGAGATTCGGTATCACTCGATTTTAGTGTGACATTCCTTTCCCACGTTATCTTTCCATAACATTTTACCTGGGTATTAATTGCCATTAAACCTAGGACATCTGATAATTACTGTACTCTAATTCCCTAAAAATATTTTAAGCAGGCATTCATGTCTCCGATAATATTCATTTTTTGACTAAGGCCAATATCATTGACGTCCCCCAACATACATGAGTGTGTATAGGGACATGTTTTCTTCCTTCACGTCCTTTCCTGTTCTCGGATAAGTAGACCCCAGAAGTGTATTTAGACGCCTCTACCCTACCTTTTAGCCTGTAACCTCCTTCCCTTTCCCCAGTCTTGTCCTTTAACTAACATTTCCAGACCTGCCTTTTCCTTTACGTTCCCCTCGGTTGCATCTCGTCCAAGAATGGTGTGGTATGTACGTAAAGAGAGTTCCTCAAGATTTCAGATGTGTTTCTGCTACCCCGTACACTGTAAACTTTTCATGCCTCTAATTGTATACCAATCGTCTCCTACTTTCGCGTGTGTCTGCTACCCTCCAGGTTTATGAACTCAATATTACGATGTTTCTTTCTCTTATTTCTGACAGGCTTCACTTTGCTTTCCCTGTTGTCTCAACGGCGCTTACTCCTAGGCGCCTCTCATGATTTAGCTTTATGTACACCGGCGCTCTCCGGGCTGTATGGGCCCCCAAAAAGGCTGTGAGTTGACGACCCACCCCCTCTACCACTTTGCTTTACGTGACTCTGATGTAGTGAACCAACACCACCTAGACTAGCTCAAGGCCCCTTCACATCTTCCTCTCCCCTTCAGCCAACGTCACGCTAGTTGTCCGACCTGCCCGACCACTTACTCGGAACAACTCGCCTGTGGGATGCGTTGCCCCTTGCCATTCTCAACTGGTTTTAACTTGTGTCCCCTTGGAGACGCTTTAATTTCCGTTTGCGTGCATTCGTTCGCATTCTTTGTATGCGATGATAGTGTGTCAGCTTGCTTTGCATTTTTCTTCTGTTGTGGGAGCGTGCGCGAATGTGTATACGAAAACAGACCTAAGCCAGGAGGTGCTGCTAAATTCCTGAGGGATCGTCGCCCTGCGAAACATGGGCCGGTGCTGTGTGCCAGGGTGCCGCTGAAACTATGATAATGGCCCAGAAGTGCACATCTTCTCATTTTCAAGTGATGATACACGCAATAAAGCTTGGTTCAAAGCTACTATTCCACGCAAGGATTTTACACTGAGCAAACATTCAAAGGTAAGCTACCCTTGCTGCGTTGCCAGACCGGTGTTCATGATTCAGTCCCTCTTGTCTTCAAACAAGGATGTACTTCACATTCTACCTGTCAGTAAAATGAGCGCAGAAACCTTGCATTAGCATACCAAGACCGTCATTTTGAAAATTGAAGAAATGGGACTGAAAGTAATCGCCGTGATAACCGACAACAATGCTCTCAACCTTAAGGTGATGTCATTGTTTGCGAAGAAACCAAACTAAGCATTGTCTACCAACTCCCCGTTGATTAAAGCCGCCCTCTCTACTATGTTGTTTACACAGCGCACATCTTGAAGTGCATAAGAAACAATTGGCTAAATGAGAAGAACCCTGAAAAGTGCTTTTATTTTCTGAAAATGAGTTTGTCTGGACGAATGCTTGACGGACCTGAGCGAATGAAAGCTGCGTCTTTTGATGTAGTTAGGAAACTCCATTCCTCTGGGAAGACTTCATTGTGAAGGTTGGCTACAAGCTAAATGTCAAAGCTATCAATCCAACTTCTGTGGAGACGCAGAACGTGAAACTGGTCCTGGATGAGGTCAATCAGTTTGTCTCAAATGCACTTCGTATGCGCGGATCAGCACTCCAACTTTCCCATCCTGAATTAACCGGCTCTCTTCATTGACATCATCCTGACATGGTGGAAGATTGCGAACCTTAAAAGCCCTCCCAAATGTCAAAGACTGACTGGCAACATGCAGACACCAGTACAATCGATTGACGACAATCAACTTATCTTGCTGAGTTGCATCGTAGCTTGGCTGGACGCTTGGAGATCAATCAACCTTACGAGCGGGCCTGATGACGAATGAGACGCACACTGCGTTGCGGCTGACCTGTGAGTCTCTGGTAGAGGTGTCGCGATACTGTTTGGAAGAGCCCTATTTCAAGTACATCCTGCTTGGAAAATTTCAAACTGATGCCCTGGAAGATTGTTTTGGCCGCTATCGTCAGCTGGCTTGAGCTCAATACCATGTCTCTGTGCGGCAACTCTACGAGTTCGAGAAGACGCTCCGGCTCCAAAAACTGCTAACATTCCCACACGAAGATGACCAGTGTTATGGGGTTTTCAGGACTCACACAAGACTTCGCAGTAATAATACGGGCCGCGGACATCGCAGCTTCGAAGTGCGACATGAGTGCTGTCGCTTATATTGCAGGCGACGGTGCCCACGTTGTTCTAAAGAAGCTTTAGTGCTCTTTATGCTACAGCTCACTTGTTTTGGAAGACCGCAACATGGAAGCTAAGGATATGACCATGATATCCAACTTGTCCAGGGTGGACTTAAATTTCCAAGGCCGTGCGCTGTCGACATGGTGTTTTCTACAAAGTTAGTTCTATTGAAGTTGCCATCAGGTGACAATTGTACGGCATTTCGGTCGTGCAGCAATCAGCGTTCCCTTGTCAGATCGAAAGCGATCTCTCTGCTGGAAGAGGAGTCGACACCTAGACGTGTAAAGATGGTCACACAGCACAGACCCTTTTGCGACTGATAGTTAATGCAGCAACCAACACTGTGTTGAATAAATCTTGTAAAATAAAGAATGATGTCATTCAGAGAGTGCCCATTAAAGCGGCGGCTAGGAAAGCTGATGACCCTAAGCAAGAAGTGAGGTCCTGTAAGTTGAGACGTTGGGGGAACCCTGACTTCAATAAGAAGTGTTTTAGTATTTCACTTTATCTGTTGCGTGATTTGAGCCCCATAAAGTATTACGATCAAAAATCAAAATAACTCATATTTTCAGAATGGCTATATCCTCATGCAACAGGAAATCGTCTTCTGCAGACTGACTACACCATTTTCAAAAGCTTAAATAGCACTATTGTATTACTAGAAACTAGGAAATAGTCAATTCGACCAAATAGTGCATTCAAAAAGCAGAGAATAGCACCTTCAGAAGCAAACTAAAGGCACATGATGCTAGATTTATTTTAAAATAAATATGAACGACAGTAAAAATAAAGGTCAATATTGAATACATTTCCTGGCGTCTCACGAAATAAAAAAAAAGGAGCGAGGACAATAATAAAAAGTGTACAAAGCCAGTGTTTGAATGCTCTTGAATAAAAATTCCAACAAAAATATGGATATGAAAATTTCACCATTCCACTCGTGCGGAAAGTATATATGCAGTGAAGTAAAACATGAAAAAACGCAAAATACATTGTTGCTTGTTTACACTATAACTACGAACCCCAAAATATATATTAAGAACACGCAGCTTGAGCCGTCGAAAACGTGAGGACGGCTACACTGGCGCGAACCGTGGAACGGACAACTATCGTGACGTCACGGAGCCAGTGGATAGGCCTTCAGTCAGTCTAGGTGGTGTTGAGTGAACGCCTTTCATGCAAAAGAGGAGGAGATAGCCGCATAGACCTCCCTGTTTACCTCCACTGCGGAGTATGCCAGTCGTCGGCCCATCACCTGGATCACCTGGTTAGCTCTGACCACCCGTCGCTTTTTGTCAATCGACTGTCTCCGGACCCGTAATAGTGTGCATATTTCCACATGCACTTTCTCAAAGATCTTTCTTAGTGTGCGCAAATTTTCCTCTAACACAATGAATTATGTTGAAATTTCGCCACTGAAGTTTATTCATAATGATGTCAGAAATTTCCCTTATATTTAAGTGAGTACTTACTCCCAAAGAGACCAGAATGGTTTTCTAACGTGTGTTGATAATAGCGTATGCCAATTTCTATGACAGATTCCGAAATGCTTGCACAAGGTCATGCAATGGCGGCTTTATCGGTACCCCAACCCGCGGCTTCTTCAGTTTTTGATTGGGCGTGGGTCCACGCACATTACCTTTAATAATATGTAGATAGAAGGAAATTCAACACTAAATAAGGTATGCTTCTGCGCAGAAGCAATCACTTCATTTAATTAAATTGCGCCACTTTATATTCTTATCTCTCCGCAATTTTAATGGTCTTCGAATATATGGGCCGTAATTCCCTTATACGCGATTCCACTATGAAAGATTCCACCATGGTGCCTTTCTAAGAACAAAGAAAACTAATTGATGTTGAGTATGGTAATGTGCAAGATGATATAATTCAGTGAATTGGAAAAGGCTAAAAAGGACATATATCGAGCTTGGGTCCCCTCACGTGGTTTGGTAAAAACAAGCTGCCCTAGAAGCCCAGAGGCCCGCTTTTTTTTTCTTGTACACAAAGCTTTTTAAGCTTTACAGACTGTTGCAAAAAAAAAAAGGTTGTTGGTTTGCTGAGAGAAAGCGAAATATCGGAGAAGCAGCGCCTTAGCCAAAAGTAAACTCTGCTATTTTGAGGCTTCCAGAGATTTTTTTCGCAAAGGACGAGCTGACTGATTTTAGCGAATATTTTTGTCTTGCTGCTAAAAGCACTCGCCTTCTCGCCCATATTTAACATCACTGTTTTAGTCTTCTATATTAGACGTGCTTCGCAACGTTTAGAACAGTGCTCTGGTTTATTTCATCAAAGATACTCAAAAAGAGCATTTTACAATAGGGGTGCGAAGTAGCGATGACATAAAATACAGAACCATGTGCATTTCTCAATGTCAGAAAAGGGGTAAGTAAAATCTATAGACGTAACCTTGGAAGGGGGCTTGCTTTTCATGGGCCATGTACGCGAGAGGAAAATACATAATAGTCTGCATTGGTTATTACTTCCCATTTCCATCAGGAAAAAGTGATGTTTGTTTCTAGCTCATTAAATTAAAATTGTATCCTTTGCATTGGCAGTACAAGTTTCTCTCACGTCTTACAAAGGCCGAAGTTTAATTTCTATTTGTGTGTTTTCATTCCAAATGGACCACATGTGTCGGGGTGGCTATTTTGATTTGCCTAAAAAATATATGCAGTAGCCATACTCCCGGAAAAAAAACAAGTTATTAAAAATCAAAATAAAAGAAATATTTCACTAAAATTTCTTAAAGGGCAACTCGCTTAATTTTGTTTTTGAAGAAAAACAAAAACAATGCAGTTTCTTTCCAGTTGCACGTAGGAACACCTCACGTCAAATTTTACGACCTAGTTCTGTCTAAACGTTTTCTTAAACGCTACGGCACAAGATGCCGAAGTCGGTTGGCTCTTGCGGGCGAATTGAGGCGCAACCAACATTGAGATAAACGACGTCACCATTGCCCCTTTTGGTTGGTTTTTACTTCTCCGAGCAAGCGTAAAGGGTGACGTCCGCAACGCTTCTCGGCGCTCGGCGGAGTCCACCTGATTGGCGTAACGTGCCTGCACAGCCCGGTTCTTGGCAGCCGTCCGGCCGTCCCGCCTTTACCGCGGTTCCCCGCGTCACAACCGCCGTCGTCGTTTTACTCTCACCGTTTGTGATCATTGTCTCTCGGAGTTTCGTTCCCACTACGTGCCCTGACTAGCGCGGCAGTTGTGCAGACGTCGTCAAATGTCGTAGACACCAAAACGTGGCGAAGAGTGCGGTGCAGATGACGCTTGCGCCCGGCACACTCCCGCCCCAATCCCGCCTGCCGTCTCGTAGAGGATCACGTGACGTCTCGTAACACGTGGTAGCCATGTTTCCGGCTGCCCGAGGCCAATGTTGCCAGACGGATACGATGTTTCGGTTTCGATATTTGCTCATGTTTAAAGTAAGATTTAAAATATATTTATCCCATTTTTCGCAAAGCAAATGACGTAGTACCTTCTATTATTGCTTTTTAATGTGAAATCACTATTTATTCCGAAATTTTTGGAAGTGAGCAAGGTCGCGCTTTAAGGTGAAATGCTTGCTACATTTCTGCTGCTTCATTGTTGTATCTAGTTCTGTCGGTTGTTATAAATAATTAAAAACGAGAAAAATACTCACGATAATTTGTTTAAAAGACTATAAAACGCGACATATTTTTTTATGTTCAAATAAAGCTTTTGGTATAATTCGTGCTAGAAATAAAGAAAATGTAAACATCGCACCTTTGACAGATTGGTTACATATTTGTACCCATTGTATTTTTAGATTCCTCACAAATATTGCTCACTAAATACTGTACACCTTCATGGGCTATCGACTGGTACCAATTTAATTTATTTTAGAAAAGTAATTTAATAGTTTTTTTATTTCATCAAAAATTAGATTGAGCCACAAATTAAGACCCTTTTAAAAAGGTATGTTTTTTTATTTATTTATATTTTTTATTATGCCCAATGACGTCAGCTATATTTTGGCATAATCAAAGTTCCCCTTTATTGTTGTATTTTCTGTGGAAGTGACCAAACATTGATCCACGGTCCCGAATCGACTAAATGGTTGTTTCGCAAATTGGC
>JAZHYW010034489.1:0-17931 GCA_037355805.1 Ixodes ricinus | reverse complement strand
GTTATTCGTCGGACTTGAACCAACCTCTGTTGAGGAACTACTACCGAATGCCAACATTAGAAGATGTTGAACCAAACCCGGGTGGGGTCGGGTTGGGAAGCGAATCATTTCTCAACACTAGACGCTACGTCTGGTTACTGGCAGAAAACATTAGACAACGAAAACTCAAAACTTTACACCGTGAGTGCACTTTAAGGAATATACAGGTTTTTGAGAATGCCATTTGGGCTCTCAGCAGCGGCAGAAGTGTTTCAGTGAGTCAGACACCAAATGTTGCAAGATCAAGTAGGGGTTTCCGTGGTGATGGATGGTATTCTGTTATGGTGATGAAGCAAACGAGAGCACGACGAAAATTTAAAACAGGTGTTGGGGAGATATCGAAGCTACAATTTGAAGATGAAAAGGTCCAAATGCCACTTGTTGCAGTAAATTGTCCTCTACTTATGTCACATCGTGACTAACTAGTGACTGGAACTGACCCGAGGAAAACTGCAGAGCATCCTAGCCATAAAGGAGGAAATAGTTCGTGATGAACTCGGAGTCTTCTTCGGCAGGCTCAACTTTTTATCGCGGTTTGTTCCTAATATGTCAACAATCGCCTCTCCGTCAAAAAGTTGCTAAAGAAAAAGGTTGCCTGGGTGTGGGATGAACGGAAGCAATCAAGACTTAAGGCCTTGCACGAAGTCTTGAGAAGAAAAAACCAGTACCAGAAGGACTGACCGATCACGCTCTCGGTTAACGCAAGCTAGTTGGCCGTAGAATCTGCAATAATCCAAGACGGGCTCCCGCTGACATACTCATTCCGTTTGTTAACGGTAACTCAGCAGAAGTACGTCCATATAAAAAAAGGAAATGCCCGCCATTGTTTACGAATGCTAGCAATTTTATCACTGCATTTATTTTGGCCAGCTCGAATTGACCGTCCAATCTGACCACAAGCCGTTAGAAATGATACTAAAAAAGAAAACGTTGTGCAAGTGCCCGCTATGACTATGACGCACGAAACTGAACCTCCGAAGTGTGGAATCATATATTCGAGTTCAAGTCTGAAACAAAAACTCTTTCTAGCAGATGCTTTGATTAGGTTTACAAATGTCGCACTGTTGCAAGAGAAAACGGACCATTTTGACCTGAACGTAATCGAATGCCTGCCTATTTCAGACAAACACCTGAACGGCGTGTT
The DNA here is from genome assembly GCA_037355805.1 of Ixodes ricinus. Classification (NCBI taxonomy): domain Eukaryota; kingdom Metazoa; phylum Arthropoda; class Arachnida; order Ixodida; family Ixodidae; genus Ixodes; species Ixodes ricinus. The sequence goes on along the minus strand of JAZHYW010034489.1, from coordinate 16,748 downwards.
GCAAGAAACCAACCGATATCCGGACATGAACATGCTGCGAGACTACTCCAGTGGAGTATGACCTGAAACCAAGAGCTGGGTTCCGGCGAATATCGGAGCTTTCTGGAACTACCGCGATAAAATCCACGTCCAGGATGGACTCGATTTGGCAACAACAGGCTCGTCATCCCCGCAAGGCAGCGTAGGGGTGTACTCACAACACTGCATGTCGCACATGGAGAAGCGGAAAAAATGAAGGCAAGGCCAAGAACCGTTGTTTTTCCCTAATATTGCAAGCGACGATAAGCAAACGGCGAAGAGTTGTGCTTATAGCCAAAACTATTAACCTTAGAATTTTAAGCTCCCATTGCTTTGTCATAAAATTACTAGCTGGTTATGGCAGACTCTCCGTATCGCCTTGTGGTACCACAATGACAAAAAAGAATTCTAGTGGTGCTAGACTTCTACTTTTGTTTTCGAAATAAGAGTACTTGACTTCTTGACGACAAATCGAGTAATTTCGGCTGCCAACAACCCTCTACAGCGACAATGGTCCAGCGTTCAATAGCCAGCAGCTCAAAGATTTTCTGAGTAAGATGGGCACCACACATATGCCCGTCCAGCCCTTACCATTCTTGCTCAAGCGACATGGTAAGAGCTGGACGACGAGTCTCCTGTGCAACGGCTGTTGGATCGAACAAGGACCCTTCTACCGGCTCCAGCAAGTATCCTGGAACCGTGCATTGTTGAACCGCAGGAGGTTCAGAAGCGTCCACGTCAGATCCAGGAGAAGCAGCGGACGTATTCAAACCGCAATGCCAAGTCGCTACTAAGTCTCAAAAAAGAAACAAAAAAGGGAGAGTGTACGAAATACTAGCCAAGACGTGGGCCCTGACAGTAGTTATCGGTGCAGCGGGTTGTTCTTGGTCCTACATTGTCGGGACGCAGGACGGACGGGCGCTGTGTCACACGAGAGAGCACCTGAGAAGCTCAAGCCGTGACCCGATGCATACTTTACACCGCAATACAGTTACAGCTGCAGGCTGGGAGTGAGCCCGTGGAAGTGCCCGTAGAACTGCACGTGGAAGGGCGCCGGAGTGAGAAGCTAGGAAGACATCTGGCAAGATACTCTGAGCCCGAACATTAGAAGTGCGTAGTTATTTTATATTCTTTGTTTTGTATAACAATGTATCAACCGAAAACGAAAGACGCAGCGTGAGTAATGAACGCGCACCGACATGCACACGAGCTACCGTGTTTTTCGCACTCGTTCTGCGCATCGTATGATCGGTGAATTTGATCGTTCTGTGTATATATTCTTGTGTTATGTTCAACACACGTTCGTTTGTCACTTGACGCAGAACCATGTACGGTGTTTAGTAAAACTATGATTCACGGAGCGCGTCTCCAACTGGTGTGTTTACCGTGTCATCATTAGTGGTCCCCAAATTTCCACCTAAGGAGGTCATGAACGTGTCTACGGCACCGCAGTACAGGTTAAAGTGACAGACGCCTGTTCGTATACAGGTCGCTCTGCAGCCTCGATGGAAGCCAAAGCAGACACGAGTTGGGAGGCAGTGACTGCAGCGCCCCTTGCGTTCGCTCGACTTTTCTCCCACAGCTTTCTACGACCAGCTTGTCAACACACGACAGCATGACATACAGTCTTCTGCGACGCAATTTGTTGCCACTTCGGGACCACTTTTGATGCATGGGCGGGATAGGACGGTAAGCAGACTTGCCCGAGACGCACTCCAGGTACCACATTAAAACCAGTAAAATTGTCGACCCGGGCGGTACGCAGGTGCCCTAGCAGCCGTAGCGCCCTGCGCGACCAGCTCGCTCACCGTAGTAGAGTTCTCCCCAGCCGGCGATGTTGGCCATCTTGCCCTCGTATGTGTCCGTCTGCAGTGGTCCATACGGCAGGCAGATGAGTGCGATGTCCTTGTTGAGGGGCACGGGCCGTCGCAGCTTGAGCACTGCCACGTCGTTGAGGTACGTCCTCGCGTTGAAGTCGCTGTGCCGGTGGATTTGCACGACGGGCTCGTCCACGGGGTTGGCACCATCATCGTTGCTCAGGTAGTCGTGCTCGCCGAGACGGGCCACGAACGCGTCTGGCGTCAGCCTGGAACCACGCAGTCGCCGCCAATTCGCCGATAAATACGACTCGCGTTAGTCGTTGGGGGTGTTGCTTCACATTGGAACCCATTTTATTTGGCGTTGCACGCGGTACACATTAGGGTTTAATGGTATCACTTAGACGTTCTGCTTGATAACGATAATCCCTGTTCAACTACGCATGCCAACCGGAGAGCCAAAACTTTAGTGAATAATTAGGCAGCTCAGTGGAGACTCAGGATACTTGGATCTCGGTGACAGAAAGCGAATGACCCAACTTGAACCTTCGCTTTTCCTGTTTTTGTATACCGGCTTTTTTCTTGTCTTACTGGTGTACCTCTTTTTATACAACAAATCTGTTCTCACCCTGAGTTTGAGCGTTAGGTTGCTTGTGGGCTTAGGCGACCGTCCGTTGATTTGATTGTTTCTACGTCGGCTGGCTTAGTGAATGTACTGCCCCTGTGCTTTGAGCCCTCAATGTTCGGTTCTGTTATAATTTTTATTCGGGTCAATATCATATTGCGTAAGGAGTTGGCGTACATCGAGGGAATATATAATATTATGCACAGCTTAAGACATTAGAGGAAAAATCAAAAGCGCAATAACCATGGAAAACGGGAGGGGGCAGAACAGAGCCAACTAGCCCAACAGTTAATTTTGCTTAAATTAGAGGATCCTGAGATATTCAAAGCAGAGAAAGGTAATGCAAAATAACAGTTACATCATATCACAGAAACAAGCGATGCTGCTTGGAGGATTGCTCATATATATGCTTTCTTGCTAAGGCCGCGAAGGAATGCTCAGATCACCAGACGCTCTTTTATTTCGTGAAGCGGTTTTCCTACCTGCATGCTTTTTCCAACCTGTTGAAATGGTCACTGATCATTCCTAGATAAGAAAGCAAACTTCTAAAGTGAAGAACACACGTAGACCTTATGAGGTACCCTACTTAAACTGGTCTGCGAACGGAAACAATCTTGGTAAGTGGGAATTCACAGGTGTTCTATCATCAGAACAAATCGAAATAAATGGAGCAAACTGGTTAAGCATCAAAACAGAGGACTGAAGACATGCGTATTAAGTTAGCGGGTACTTGAAAAAAAAAGATTCAGGCACTTTTATTTATGCCCTTATATTGCTCTGCAGAACTCTCCTCCCTTCCACGCTGGTTGATCAGGGCTGGCGCTTGTCGCCAGTACTTGTCGATACCTGCGTCATAAAAAATGAACAGTACACACAGTGGGGGTACTCACGATTTGTTTCCGTTGAAGGTACAGTGGGCGGCTGTGAGCACGTGCTGAGAGCGTGATGAGTGCTCCGCCGCAAAGCGGAGACCTCACCCCATTGCCGTGGACGTCGATGAACAGGGAGCGTCTCGCGAAAGGAGCCACCACGTGCGTCAGTATTTGACACCAAGTCGGACCAAGAAAAACGTTCTACCCCTTCACTATTGATGAGACAGCTGTTTCTGTTTAAAACCGATAAAAAGAGAAACCGATCTCGAAAGGCTTTCAGTTCATGCGTATTCACCGTTGTGTCTCACATTCTGTAAGCTGACAAAAATCCCATTGAAGAAAAAGCTCCACCAACATTCTCTCACCAGGCAAAATCATTGTGGGCAAAAATCACTTATTTTTACCGAGTGGGCAAACACTCTACGGACAAAAGGATCTGACAAGACGAATTATGGGTGGGAGCGACACATATGGATCTTTAACATGTACTCTTTGAATGAAAACACATCTGAAACCGGGTGCTCAGGGTGAAGAGGGTTCGCGGTGGCTGACCTGTATGACCTGGTTAAGTTTCGCTGCTCTTCCATCGGCGGGTTCCTTCTATATACACAAATGAACCAGCTTAAATAAAGCGCATGAACTGTTACTTGTTTTACTGAATTGCCATTGTAGCCCTTGCCTTGATATATATTTGGCCAGGCCAGAGGTCTATGGCTCTTGTCTTCGCTTGCTTTTCAAGGAGTTGGTAGCGCGCAAATGAATCATTACGAAATACCAAACCCTAATGGTTGGTATTTACTAAGTGGCCGCTGATGAAGAAATGCCAGTGTCTCGAGGGAACATGCAGAGACGCACAAAAAAAGCATACGACAAAACAGTACGGAAGAAATTGTCAAGAACGCTAAAAACAGCATGCATAGAAACATCATGGCATCAACCCAGCAAAGCGACAAAACAAAATGCTTAGAATAGCACGAGACAAGAGCAGCACGAGACAGACAGAGCTGGCGCCAAACGGCAGAGCGATAACATACAACGGCCTAGCTTCGAAAGAGCACGCTGTCGCAACAGTGAGAGACTGTGCTTTTTCGCCACGAGTAATGAAATAACAAGGTGCAAGTTTACTGTTACCTTAATTTTAGTTTTATATATACGTGAGTTGTTCACAATCACCAAACAATTGCCCTGTTAAAAGTTTCAGATGCATACTGATTCCGAAGCAGGCGTCAGTAAAGTAAAGCACTGAGCTTTAGCCAAGCTCATTTTATGTCGCAATTCGGCCATGATGCGATATTTTAAAATGACTGATAATGCTCCACCCACGTGGATTGTAAGCTTACACCCTCAATATTTCTGACGGTACGGGCTGTCAGATCCATTTCACTTCCAATTTCCTGCTGTTCGCATTTTTAATACGTTAGAATTAAAACGCTAGTTTTGACAAAACCCGACAATGTTTTCATTATCATGCCGCTTTTAGCCTCATCCATTGTCCCTTCACCGCACTGCCAATAAAATGAGAGCCTTATTTCCGCAACGCGTTTGTAATAAGCATTTAGCTACCGCCGTTTTCACGTGGCGCGTCAGCTATTTCTACTTAACACTAGTTTTGCGACTTTTCTCCACGTACTCCCAGCAAAGACGGTGTTCTACATGTATGCGTAAATCAAGAAATTGCACGATCCCATCTTCAGGTTGTTTCGTTTTAAACTTAAGGTCTGGGGTTGCTGTTCTTATGATCGATTCCCAATCCTGAGCATCATTCTCTTGAACAGCGCAAACAAAATGTCATCAAGGTGCCTCCCTGCAAAGCAGCCAATCTGTTTCTTTAGTTTATCTGGTCAGTTACGGCACTATCGTATATGTTTAGAAAATTGTTCGCTAACATTGGAGCCACGGAGGATCCCCTTCGCACGGTGATCAGCGAACTTGGAACGCGGCAATGCAGCACCTCAAGGCTTCTACAAAGGGGTTTCAATGTAGTTCAGTTGGAACAGAATATTTTCCTAAAGAATTCGGAAGCGTTAACTGATGTCACAGAAGGGTTTCATGACAAACAGTTTTCTCCATTGTTTATGGACATCAAGGATTTGTGCAAATCACTAGAGAAAGTCCGCTTGTTGCAAAGGGTCAGGAAGTGCTAGATTTGAATTCGGTAAACTTTCACTTTAGAATAGGTATCGCCGTAGACAGTTTCCTTTTTCTTCTTGAATTTTACCTTCAGGCAACAGTTGTTAAATATAATGGTTGGAAATATGCTCAGAGGAATAGCGTCTCTATGGTATCCACCTTACGGAGTGCCGTAACTGACCAGCTTAAAAAAGAAACCGAATGGCTGCTTGCTAGGGAGGTATATTGATGATAATTTTGTTTGCACTCTCAAGAAAATGATGCTCGGGGTTTAGAAACCGATCGTAAGAACAGAAAACCAAGAGCCTAAGTTTACAGCCAAAAACCTGAAGATGCGATCCTGCAATTTCTTGGTTTGCGCATACATGTAGAACCGTGCTTTTTGCTGGCATTATGCGAAAAAGTTCGGAAAATCAGTGTTAAGCAGATATAGTCGTCCCGCTAAATTGGCAAAAGCAGGGGTTGTTAAATCCTAATAACAAACACGTTGTGCGAATGGTGCACTCATTATGTGGGCACTGTGGTGAAGGGACAATGGACGAGGCAAGAGGCTGCGGGATATGAAGAGGAATTAATAAAAAGGCAACTTGAATTGACGTTTAAAGATGGCCATCAGATAAAAGGAACAAACAAAAAAGAAGACAGCGGTGATCCCGTATTTCCACGGGATTTCCCCGTAACCTAGAGACTTCCGCAAAAAGTTTGTAATAGACACTGTATTGTCCTCAGAGTTTTAAATAAACAGGTTGACGCCATTTCAGCAAAACCACAGAGGCTGCCAGAAGGCTCATCGGGAACATTTAGTTTCTTGCATAGAGAATGTGGTGTATGATATACCGTTAGCATGCGGGTTGAAGTACGTGGGACAGATCTATCGATGCGTTAACGACAGGTTATTAGAACATAAAGAACATACTAGCACGATGCGTCGAACTCAGAAATCATAAAACACATTTAGAATACAACAATTGTACTGCGTTCTGGTCAGAGACGGAAGTTGTACACAAAGAGCGGAATGATATGAAGAGAGTCGTTAAAGCAACAATAAGGATAAAGTCTATCGGAACTGCATAAGCCAAGCCTCGATGCAACTTGGAAGCCACGGCAGAAACTTCCTCAGATCGTAAAGAACACCTTAAAGTTGTTTGTGTGTTTTTAGAGAGAGGAAAAGTATACTTGAAGCGGTGTTCATAGTTAGGAAGCTTATACCTAGGGTTCCGTGTTTTCGGTATATACCGATAAATACCGATAATTAACCCCGAGGCGTTTTTTCCTGAATCGGTAAAAACCGAGAAACACCGAATGCAAGCGTGCGGAAAAAATGGCAGCTTTGCTGAAAGAATCTTAGCCCGCTTTCTTTTCTCGTTGACCCGGAAAACAGCCCCACTGAACTGTCCTTGGGGTCGTCCCTTTCTTCTTAAACCATGTTTATTGCCCCGTTCCCTTCCCTTATCTTTTTTATAGCACAACGGTTTTCCAAGTCTTTGTCCATGCATAGGTTTCCTGATATATGGGAGGAATGAGGAAAGGCGAAGAGGAGCGGGGAAGGGGGGAGAGGCAATAGGGTCTACGGATTGTGTCCTCTTTTCCTGGGCGTGCAAAGGCCAACGCCCGAAAACGGAAAGCGATGGAGGACTACGTCCACAAATTTGACGATTTCGAGGTTTTGTGGGAAGGTGCGAAGAAGCTCCTTGTTTGCAAGGGCTGCCGGCTCGAGGTATTTCTGATGACCCTCATCATATCAGCAGTCGTTCTGAACGAGACATTTGAAATCTTCTCGGACATATACAGTTGAAGAATCCCAGACAGAACCAGGTATGGCCTATCTCATGTCAAATATCTCCACTCGCCATCACTTAATCCAGGAGAGCGCACAGCAAGGAACGGACAGTCTTGTCAGCTCTTTTTGATTTTCTTGCCATCCCCGTTTCAAGCGCGAACGTGGAGTGTGCGTTTTCTGGACTGCGTTTCTAGCTGCAGGAATGTGCTCCGATGACTGACAAATCTCTGACTAATGTACATGCCAATTTTTTCCTATAAGTTTAGGTTTGATATCGTGCTTCTGAAAGCGGCACACTTTCTGTTATTTCTATATGTATGTGTATTGTGTGACGTGTTTGGTGTGTGTACAATACGTGTGTAATGTGAGGTGTGCCGTGGCTTTTTTAGTAATTATGCAGTCGCTTTGCAACACAAGCCATGATAATCACCGATTTCTTTCCAGCATTGAAATTAAACACCGAAAAGCACCGATTCAAAGAGAAAAAATAAACACCGATAAATAACCCCCGAATTTGAAGAAAAATAGATACCGAAAACGCGGAACCCTACTTTTATACCGGATCGGGGTACAAAGCGCAGCAGTCGCCGTGTTCCTGAGGTCACCCGATGTAGGTCCTGGTACCCTTTCCCCTCGTCCTTGATGATAAGGGCATTCTATTGTGTGTTTGACCGCGTGGTCTCTTGTAAGTGTATATGTTATCTGTGTTTGAAAGCGTTTTCAACAAAGGAGATCTCTGCGTAGAAGGTGGTTGAGACTGGCTCTTTGGGTATATATAGCATTCACATTAAAAATAGCGCTAAAAAGACGCGACAAAAAGACGAAGAAGCACACAGACATATAGGATGCCTGAGAAATAAACCGGTTAGCTGAGTTTGAGATGTTCCCTTCTGTGGCTGTTCCTTTGGCTAAAGGTTTTTTCCTTTTCTCCACCACTGTCTCAGGTGTTAAACGACATGATTCTCTTTCCCTCTCATTGATTGCGACAATCGCGTGCACGCCAACAGGCCAATCGCGTGATTATTTTCTCACCAAGCTTCTCATGTCCATTAGACGCGCGACTTTTTAGTTCGAGTTTATTTTTTGAAGAGTATTCTTCATAGTTGGTCTAAAACACATTATGGAAACATAAAAATAAAATGATGTGTTGTAGGAACGGTCGGCGACGTGAGGGATCTCCCAAACTTCTTGATCGACCGACAGCTGCTCTCTCAAACCCCAAATAAATATCAAGCAAAAAAAAAAAATGTTCGCTCGGGTTATTATTGACTTTTCCAGAGTCCGGCGAAGCTGGCGCTCTGATGGGTTTTGCTATGTCAGGCTGAGAGCAGCGGCAACGGCGGTTTCACGGTGACGGCGTGCCCATTCTCGCTTCTGAGCGCGCCTGGGCGCGCCGACGCTCCTCGTACTCTCGTTGCTCCCCTACAAGGGTATTCTCACGAGGGAGAAATCCCAGGGATTTCTCCCCGGCGCGCGCGCATCACGAGACGAAAACGCGAGGTTTTTGCACATCTCAAAGCCTGACGTTTTCGTCGCGGGATGCGCGTGCCGTGGAGAAATCCCCGGGATTTCTCCCTCGTGTGAATATCCTCCGTACAACGCGGGTGGAACCCATGTGAAGTCTGAAGTCCAATTGATAAGGACAGTGGCGCGGGTCTTCGGCAGCTGGCCGCCGAAGAGCGCGCGGCCTTGCGCAATGTCAGGGGGAGAGAAACGCCGCGCGTGGGAAGGCGCGCGCGCAGCAGTAACTGTTCTAAAGCAAAAGCCTAAAACAAATGGCATCTTGCAAGCGCGTTCGTCGACGCTTTATTTTGGTTATTTACTAAGAAGATTTTTAAGGGGAAGGCGCGGGCAGTGCGGCGCTGGCGTCTGCAGCATTAACTGTACAAAATTGTTGGTCTACGGTCAGTCTGACCCCGGTGACGATCTGCCAAAACCTAGTCATAGACAGCTTCGCTTTGAAATTCAAATGCGCGTATAATCCACATCTGCAGATAGTGCGCATCGACTATGCTCTTATTTTTCAGGCATTAACACTGTGCGGAGTATATTCCGAAATTACGGTAACAGTAAAGATGAATAGACCATTTGCTATATTACCTAAGCATCAAAGAGCATGCAGAGATTGGTGTTCCACGCGCCGCACGTGCTGGCCTCATCAGTAGTAACGTTTCTAAAGCAAAAACCTAAAACAAATGGCATCTTGCAGGCGCTTTCGTCAATGCTTTATTTTGGTTATTTACTTAAAATCTTTTATACGGGGAAGGCGTGCGTGTGTGGCGCGTGGAACACCAATCACTGCATTCTCATTGATGCTTGGGTAATATAGCAAATGGTCTATTGGTCTAGAACAACAAGACTATATGTCCAGCGTCGACTTACGATCCAGGGCCAAGCTCCGAGGTTCGATTCCCGTCCGCCCACGATGCGAACCAGGGCGCTACTTGCCACTCCGCAATCTGCAAGGAAAAGGCTCACTTTGATCCCGCAAATTCGCTAGCACACCGAGAAATCTATCAAAAAATGTTTAAGATAACATCGCAATCTTGTGGGGTTGTGAAACTCCGTAATTATAATAATAAAAAAAGAAATCAGAATACAGAAAGCAATATTATTTGGAACTTTTCGAATCGATTTTAATAAAACACCGTTTCTCTTTTCTGAAACCTCAAAGCAAGTAAGTGCTAAAAAAAAAATGTTATATTTTTTATGCATGTTTTGTTTCGGAATTTGACAAGTTTAAATATAATCTAACTATACTCGCGTCGTTAGATTTACTTTTATTTGTTTTGTGCTTGAGACAAACTGCGATAGTCCTATTAACGTTCTTCAAACGCAAATAGACAAAATGACAAATTTCTGCGTGTTTATTTACTTTCTCAGTGTTCTTTTCCAAACGTTTCATTTTGTCGTGAACGGCAATTATTTAAAAAAAAGTCTTCCAAAAATAGTTCACACGTTATCTCTTCGGGGAAAAATAATTAGAAGATATAGCTGCCAACAGCGTTTCCTGTAGAGCTCCTTTTAGGCCATGTCACGTTAGAAAACCGTTTATATAAATATATATATTCTTCAATTACCGAGGCAGTTCCACAGGCTGCACATGCTGGCATGTACTAGAAGTGACTTTTCTAAAGCAAAACACTAGAACAAAGGGCGCTTTTTTCACGTGAGTTTGTTAGCGCATTGTTTGGATTAGTGACTTCGATTCTTGTCTATTGATAAGATGAGCACGTGCAGATCGTGTACCTACGTTCCCAGCAGCCCCCTTACTGCTTGTGAAAAATTTACCACTACGCACTACCATTACTACCACTACTACTACTACTACTACTACTATTACTACTACTACTACTACTACTACTACTACTGCTACCACTACTACTAATGATAATATTAACTCCTATATTTATCATGTACACCCGCCGGCGATATGAAGGTGAACGCCGGACCGTCGACCGCTCCGTGCTATCAGCACCATGGCGCGGCTGCTGTGGCGACTTGCTTTCTTATCGCGCGCTTTGCCGCAATTAAGCTGTTGGATCGAGCGCTGTTCTCAGCTCTGCTGATACTCCCCGCAGAAAGCGTGGAAGTGGGTTTTGAGTTCGGCATCGCTTTTTGTTAGGGTGACCACATTCCTCAAGGTAGAAAACGGGCCATCCCAGCCCCGGGGGTGGGGGGGGGGGGGGGCGTAATAAAGATTGAGATTGGGAGAAAACATTTAATACAATAACTGTTATTTCGAAACATGAACATACTACATGCGTGCTCTATTCAGACCTCAAAAATATTTCTACACACGAGTCTTCGCGATAGAAAAAGTGTTTGTGGGCAAGAACAACTCTCTAAATTTTACTCTGGGAAAATATTTTGAAGTTAAAGTACCTGCGGTTATTTTTGTAAAATATACTTGTAACGAGTACGTATCGTTTCGGTTTACTTCAACTCGCTTTCTGCCAATTTCTGCAACCACGCACTCCTGCGAAAACGGGTATGATTCTTTATTGGGACAAAAAGACGGGACGGCAGAAGCGAACCTCAAAAACGGGACTGTCCCGGCCAAAACGAGACGTCTGGTCAACCTACTTTTTGTGGGCGCCGTGCCAACGTCATTGCCGGCAAATGATTTGCACATTGCACGTGAACTAGGCCGGACGTTGTTCGGCATAGTTTATCAGTGACTCAACTGCTATTTTTCATTCATGAGCGAACGCTAATAACTGCGAACGCTAATAACTGTTCTTTTTAAGAAACGGCAAGTATGAGTTACTTTTCGATTTGTTCCACAGCCTTGCGGTTTAGCACATATCACAACGAATAACTACTAAATCACATTGTCTACCAATAGCGTCTGAAACGCTCCTTCCCCAATCCTCGCGCTTTCTGCGGGGAGCAGCAGCAGAGCTGAGAACAGCGCTCGATTCAAGCGCTTAATCTCGGCGAATCGCGCGATAAGAAAGCGTGCCGCCACGGCAGCCGCGTCATGGCGCTGATAGCACGAACCGGTCGACGGTCCGGCGTTCACCTTCACATCGCCGGCGGGTTGTACGCATGTTGGTAGCTGAGGAAAAAAGCTGACCAAACATTTTGACTGGTCCTCAGCCCTCTCAAGTATAAAGCTCTTACCATTGAGCAATAAAATGGACGCGACTTTCTGCTGATGATCTTCCGCAACTTAAGACAAGCATACGGCAGCAAGCGTACAAGATATGGGTCCAAAAGGGGAAATTCAATGCTTCTCGACAATATCTTTATTGTCATGTACGACATGAAATTAGCGACTTGACGTTCCGCTGCGCCGTGGTTCTCGTGGGGCAAAGCAAATAGTAAGGGAAAGGTAGCAAAGGGTGTTCACTATCATTTTGATGGTTTTCATTCGATTAAATACTGAGAGCCGATTTGGCGAGATTAGTATAAAGAGTCTCATACCAACTTCTGATTGTTATATTTAAGTCGCGCTATCGTTATGGGGAAAGCAAGTATAAAATATTCGAAAATTTGCACGCAAAATGCGTCTTTGTTAGCACGAACGAAAATATCGTCTTGTTTTGTTTATATTTTTATAAGAGTTTAAATTCGGACATTACAAATACGAGTGTTGGATAAAGTGATTGGTTAGGGTATAAGCCCTAGCGGAAAAGTTTAGTGTGTTTAACTTTTAGTCCACAATGCTCTCTCCCCGTCAGAGGCAAAAATGTACGAATGTCGTGATTTTGCTAACTGTATCATCTGAGTGAATGTCAAAGTGTTATGAATCATGCGATAGATAGAGTTATAATATTAACTGGAAAATAGAGCGGCACTAAACACTCGTTAAAAATGTAGCCGTCAGACGAAATATATGCGTGATAAATATGTGTGAAGACGATTAAACAAAATCAAAATAGTAGGACGTACCACATCAAGGTAGTTACTTGGAGCACTAATCGGGTCAAGGTATAAGGACTCGAAGTGGGGTCACGAGACGGGCTGTTTCTCAAATTAAAGAAATGCATACTGAATTGAATAAAAAAAAATTGACGCATATAAAAACGCACGTGGAATTAAGACATTTTATTTGCAAACCGCTGGCTACAACAGGCTTGTGCACATTAAAAGACATTGGGGCAAAATAACGCATACAATCACACAAAAACGCAAGAGAAGCCAGCTCTAAAATCTGTGCAATAGTCTATAGAAAAATGCGTCCATGCAGGTTTCAGTCATGCAAACACGATGTGAGTTTAGTCTGTCGAGTATCTGCCATTTTCTGAGGTCTGGAACTTGGCTTTATGTAAGCGTTTTATTGAAAAAAGAATATACAAAACCACGAGATATGCACATAGCGAAAACAGAAAAAGCTCGCAAGTGAAATAATGCCTGCAATAAAGGTCACGCAAAAGGTCAAAAAAGTTATGTTTGGAATATTTCGAGGTTCTATGCTCTAATCAGCAAATTAGAAAAGATATGACCGCACTTTATTAAGGGACTTTTGAGCGACTCTCCACAACCAAAGCATTCATTTTGTCGGGAAATGATATTTCTGCCATTGATAAGAGTTATCAGGTTGCAAGATGGGCAACTATTTATTTTACGAGTGCAGTAGAAAAATAAATACAAGAAAAATTAACTAGCCTGCGCGGGTGTAGCGGGTCGGCCGACCTTTAAATCACTCCCTGTGCTTCCGTGCGCTTATTTGTTGCGCTCGAGAAACCCTTCCAATAAGCTCTGGTTCCCGTGTACGGAAACTATTACAAAGTACAAGTAAAAAAATACTAACGCATTAAAAAAGAAAAAAAAAGAAACGGAATTAGGAGCGTTTTTTTTTCTAATTTTTCGACCTAAATTCATTTACCGCACTTAAAGTGAATAGCATTTAGCGTAAACCGCTCTTGTTACAGACAGTCAGACACTGCAAGGACGGTTTTCCGATTTTATTGGTAGAGCCAAATGTAGCTATGTTGCAAAAAATATGTTATTAATTGTCATGGTATTATGTTTTCTACAAACAAAGCCCAAGGAGCGCAGAATTTACCATTTAGAGCAAACACACCACGTGTTGCAGCGGTTTCATTTGGGTTTTGCGGTGGACTTTGGAGCTGATTATTTTTTTTTAATGTTCTTTCGTAATTGACCATCTCAACTCACTGGCATCACGCCACTTCACATGTGCAGACGCTCCTCCCGAATTCGGTTTCTGCGCACGAGCAGTGCCCACACCTGGTGTGAGAAAAGCGGGCTTCTTTCTAAAGACCGTGTTCTCGTGTTCTTTTTTTGTATCTTTCCGTAACGTGAAGTCAGGTAACACGGCCACAACGTAGATCACGTTGTGTATGATCAGCAAATATCTCCCTTGGCACGCAATAAAGAAAATAAAAATAACTTTTCCTTGGCAAAGGTATACTCTGGGGATAAACATACTGGGTGCTTTCGGTTCCACCCCCGTTGGGGAGTTCATAAACTTTTTTTTCATCTATATTTTTACAATTTGTCCTTAATTATTTGTTTTTGTGTACATATTTTCCTCAGAATTACGCATTACCCATTCTGTAGGGGTTTATGAGGAGATCCGTCACACTTTCCTCAGTGTTTGCGCCCCTGAATCACATTCTGCGCTAAAAGGAAAGGTCCTGCAGAAATGTCTGCGCGGCATTTGGTGCACTTCTCTGCCGCCTGTTCTAATCATTAGAATTTTTCGTTCCAGCTAAAAGGCTAGCAAGGGCAAAGTAACACGCCGATGACGTCAATTCTAGGTTTTTTTTTCTTCCTAAAGGTTGAAACTACCAAAAAAATTTAAGTTAAACAAAAACTGCTTTACAATATTTAAGAGTGCCTACGTCAATAAAAGCCTCAATATTTCGAGTTCGAAAACTGTTTAATCTTTCCTTTAACATAACGAAAGCAGAAAACACTTCTGAAATCGAGCGAGTCTAAGCTGTGCTTCACTATAACATTTAAAATACGTCCTGCGCGTGAACAAATGAGTTTCTGCGTGCTTCATAGTAAACAGCATTTAAACAAAAAGACAGTGCGCGACGTGGTTGGTCTTCTACTCACTGGAATTGATGAATAAATGAAAAGATGTATGAATGGATGGAGGGTAGTGGCTTAACATTTTTTTCATGGTGCAGTGGCTTGCATAACCTAGTCAAGGAACATTTACAACTCCCCCTTTGAAGTTTTGCTCTAAATCCCGTCTCGTTAAATTGTGTAACGCGCTAACCGTTTTCAACGTCACGGCACAATTGACCGTTTGAACAAATTTTCTAACCTACGTTTTTATTGTAAACCCTATTTTCTCCGTTATTCTATTGTTACTAGCAAAATCCAGCGCTCTTGCAAGATCCGTTACTTTCCCAGGAGGGCCGGACTGGCACAGGGCATACCCTGCTTTTATCTCTTCAAATTTGGCCTTTGATGTATTTATCTTCAACTCAGCTGTTCTTGCCTCGAACAAAAAAGGCTTCTGACCGTTAATCATAACACTGTCCTCTTTTTACCTTTCTTTTTTCTTGCCTTTACAATGCCAAAGCTAATTGTTTTCGCACTCCTTCCTCTCACATTTGCTTTTACTCATTCTTTTTTCACTTTTTCCCCCTCAAATAATTTGTATAGTCTCATAACAAGTTAACAGGTATTTGAAAGTTTGCTTTCGAGTTGGGTTTTTCAGATTGTGTAAACCTTTCTTTATAACCCCTTGCTACTTTCTGTGCCCATCTAGCGTGCTCTGCTTGGTGTACTAAATCGGAATCCGTCCATACTCTTTCCGGTTGTTTGTAATCTGTGTTCATATTACTTTAGGATACCATCAAGTTTTTTAACTTTGTTTAGACTCCATTTACTTTCTCGTTCATAAGGTTGTAGTCACATTTCTGACATGCCAGATTTAATTTCTGTTTTATGGGTTCACGTACTAGGTTGTTTTTACTTTTGTCATTTATTTTTGAGACCTCCTTATTTGTTGTATCGCTTGTGGGATATTCGGCATCACTCGATTTTAGTGTGACTTATTCCTTTCCCACGTTATATTTCCACAACATTTTACCTGGGTATTAATTGCCATTAAACTTAGGAAATCGGATAATTACTGTACTCTAATCCCTAAAATATTTTAAGCAGGGTTCATGTCTTCGATAGTATTCATTTTTTGACTAAGGCCAATATCATTGACGTCCCCCAACATACATGTGTGTATAGAGGCATGTTTTTCTTCCTTACGTCCTTTCCTGTTGTCGGATAAGTAGACCCCAGAAGTGTATTTAGACGCTCTACCCTACCTTTTAGCCTGTAACCTCCTTCCCTTTCCCAGTCTTGTCCTTTAACTAACATTTTCAGACCTGCATTTCCTTTACGTTACCCTCCGGTTGCATCTCGTCCAAGAATGGTGTGTTATGTACGTAAGAGAGTTCCTCAAGATTTCAGATGGGTTTCTGCTACCCCGTACACTGTAAACTTGTTATGCCTCTAATTGTATACCAATCGCCTCCTACTTTCGCGAGCGTCTGCTACCCTCCAGGTTTATGAACTCAATATTACCTTGTTTCTTTCTCTTATTTCTGACAGGCTTCACTTTGCTTTTCCCTGTTGTCTCAACGGCGCTTACTCCTAGGCACCTCTCATGATTTAGCTTTATGTACACCGGCACTCTCCGGGCTGTATGGGCCCCAAAAAGGCTGTGAGTTGACGACCCATCCCCTCTACCACTTTGCTTTACGTAACTCTGATGTAGTGAACCAACACCACACTAGACTAGCTCAAGGCCCCTTCAGATCTTCCTCTCCCCTTCAGCCAACGTCACGCTAGTTGCCCGACCTGCCCGACCACCTACTCGGACAACTCGCCTGTGGGATGCATTGTTAGCTCAGTTGGAAGACCGCTCCACTGAAAATGGAGAGGTCCGGGTTCGATACTTGAACCAGGCGTGTTTTTTCCGTCGCGCACCAGTCACGTAGCTGTGTTTGGAGATTTGCGTTTGTCCTTCTTACTCCCCTTCTCTCGGGATTATTTTCGTCATTCTTGTCCAGCCC
>JAZHYW010034483.1:0-12103 GCA_037355805.1 Ixodes ricinus | reverse complement strand
ACTTCGTCAGTTACGTATTGCTCCTACAGCCAACTCCTTTCGTTTGGAACGTTAGGGTAGTCATCGTGCTTGGGCAACCGGTAGCTATCCCGGCTCTCACTGCTGGTCTATTGTAGCGGTTTCAAGCCCCCGAGTTCTTTTGCTTTCATTTCGTTTTCACCTTTTTTCTGTTTGCGGAAGAGATCGCCCCGACCACTTCTCAACTCGGAAACGTTGCTTGTTACAAAGACCACGTAGGGGAAATGGGGAAATATTTCAAATGGCTTTGTTATATTTTGGCATCCGCTTTAGGCATTCTTCAGTTCTGGTTCTCCTACGGGCTGCGAGTAGGTACCTAAGCAGGATTTTTTTATTTTTATTTCTGTGTGTGTGTGCGTGAGGGGGCTAGTTTGAACGAAGGACTTACAAAGCTACATTCTGCTCCCTCAAACTTCGCCCTGAATGGCCTTTGTCACGCACTGGGGCTTCCCTGGGGCTTCCCACTCCCAGTCCCAGCTCGAAAAAAAAAACGGACATTCCACAGAAACTGTACATAGAAAGGGATTAACCTCGTTTCCTATAGCTCACCAAAAATCTTTCTTTTTTCCGTTCGAAAAAAAAAGCAAATTTTATTTTTGTCATTTCAGAAAAAACAGGCGTGTGCCGGGGGGGGGGGAGGGGTCCCGTGGAAAAATAGTAACGGTTACAAGTAATTTTATTACTTCAAAAAGTAATCAGATTACTCTTGTGATTACTGCCTAATAAAAGTAATCAACTGATTACAAAATTACTCCAAAAAGTAATCGATTACAAGTAATTTGATTACTTGTAATGCGTACAGTACAAGTCTGCCTTCAGACATACACCACTTTTCGAGTTGTCCTGGGATGAGGAAAATAACTGCGTTATTGTCTTTCTTACGCAATTTACACCATAATTTTCTACAAATGACGAACATTTTTTGTTTTGTTGATTTTAGACGTTTAGTTTTGGCATTTTGTTTCAAGATGTGCCTTAACAAGGCACGTAAAACAAAGTACTATTAAACGTACAAACGAAATACAGCGAGGTACATCAGCAAGCAATTAAATCGTAAGTAAGCGGCGAACAGCGCTTGAAGAGACGGTGAAAGCTGCTTTTTAACCTCTCTGGTATTTCGTGTTGTTCAATTGATATGACGATTTCAATGGTTGTTCAGTGATATTAAAAGTTTCACTGAAACATCGAAATTTTCAATCACTTCAATCAAAATTGAGATGGAAAAACTAAGGCACATATTGCCAAATAACTGACGAAGTTGTCTTAAATAATGATTGCTCATTATTCTCCTGACCGCAACAAGTAGTTAATACTTGTAGTATAGTTATCACTACGAGTAGTAACTACTGCTACAGGTCGTAGTAGTTCAACAAAGCTTGCATTTCTTTTTCTGCAGGGTCTACAAGTTGTGGAAGACAAAGACGACATTCTTCAATGACCTGGGCATACCAGGACCAAGACCTCACCCCTTATATGGAAATCTGCGCGAAGTATATAAAGAGGTAAATTATTTCTCAGCAG
This sequence comes from Ixodes ricinus, assembly GCA_037355805.1. NCBI lineage: Eukaryota > Metazoa > Arthropoda > Arachnida > Ixodida > Ixodidae > Ixodes > Ixodes ricinus. Next base: position 10,564 of record JAZHYW010034483.1, on the reverse strand, counting down.
TGCGGTTGACATCTTCGATTGATGAATTTTCATAGAAAACTGTGATCTATGTTTTTAACCCAAGGTCTCCATAGTGAAGAAGATAACTCTTAATAAATTTGAGGGCTAAAAATAGAAAACACAAATGTGCTTACCTGACACCTTATTATATATTGCAGTTATCCGAATAATATACTAAAAAGTGGATTGTTTCAATATGTAGGATAAAAATAAGCATCGCGCTGCTAACAATAGCCCCGTACACATTGTGAGCGACAACAATTTATATGGGCGTTTGCTACGCATGTGGTCCCCACCATCGAAATCATCTCTCTGGAAGTCTTCCAGTTTAGAGGCTGTGACCTAAACTTTGCGTTCGAGGCTTAGTTTAGACGAGAGCGTTTCCGAAAACTTGAAATTGCACAAATATATGCGTTGGACTGTTCATGCTTATATATTTCAGCGGCAGTAGACCACACCATTATGTATTTAAAGTCGACTGGCGTTTGATGTGCGATCTTTAGGTCGTGCCTATCATTCGCTTTTATCGTCTATGCCTTAAACTTTTTACTTGATATTGCAGGGCATGTTGAAAGCAACAGAAGAATGGGCCTCCAAGTATGGCGATGTTGTTGGGTATGCTGCGTTTCCTGTCCTTCTGCGAATTCCCTTTCTAATTAATGAACCAAACATACATCATTGTTGGGTTTACAGACAAGTGATGTTAGCATCTTACTAATAACCGACCCAAATTTTATTTTAATATTCAGAAGAAAGGAATTGGTAAGGATGTAGTTCAAAATATTAAACAATATCATCACTTGCCTATTATCGTTCTTGTCTTCATCATTAAGAAAATGTGTTGCAAAATAAGCTGAAATAGCCATTCGCCGCTCAAGAAACGAAGAGTAAGTTCTTACTCGACGAGTTAAACAATGCGTATGCTTGCAGTCGCAACCGATTAAAAGAACTATGGGTCGGCCCAGAATATATCTATCATGATTCATCTCCACCTGCGGGTTCGAATGCCACCTCTTTCGTAAGCAGAGCGTGCGAACACATGTTCCCGTCGTAGAACCTGCTTTTTGGCTATGCCTGAAACGATTTGAATGTTGTGCGTTTTGGAACAGTCTTCTGCCTCGTTACCAACGAAAAAAACACAAACTTACGAAGAATTTGCTTGTTTATAGTGTACTGATACCTGTGATTAATAGACGCATATATCTGCCAACATTTACATGGGCGACTGTGGCTCCTTCAGTATCAGATTCCGCACAAAAAATGTAGCGATAATATTTCGGACACATCTTCCTAGGAATCCTTAAGCTAAATAATGATATTCACTGGGGTACTTCGAAAACTCTCAGACTGGTGTATATTGAGATGCTTAATCGCTATGGTTTTTAACTAATTTTTATAATATTAAAATTCTCTGGCACCCACAAAAAAGTATTCTGATGCCATTTCGAATTCCTGCAATCGCATATTTGTAAAATCACTCAGATACTTCCATGGCTTCAGACCTGTAATGATCATCCGAGATCCTGAACTCCTCAAGCAAATATGTATTAAGAACTTTGACTGCTTCAACGCAAGAATGGTGAGATATTCCTCTTAAAATACTAAAGCATACACAATGTGTGTCGCCAAAACGTGAACATATATATAATTTCTATAGCATAATAACTCTTGAAACTAAAAACTGGTTCCTTCGGGACAATTTTCGTGACCCGCAGGACATCGTGGTATAAATGGACAGTGATAGTTAGAAAACTACTTGCCTAAAATGTTTTAACATTGCTCGATGTTTCTCTCAAGTGGTGCATTCAAATAATGGATTTCTTGTCAGTCGAGCAAATATAGAGGCTACACACGCGACAAGTCAGACAACTCAATGAATCTTCATGGATTCAATGACGAAGTTAGGCTATTTAGAGCCAGTATCGCCTAGAAGAAAACGCCTGCGTATGACGTTGTCGTTAGTGGATCTCCAACCCGCCCCAAGTGGCAAACACGCCAAAGCTCGTCAAAAGCTGTCGCAGCGGCAGGCGCGTCCGTCTTGGCGGCGCTGCGTTCCTAGCGTCAGCCTTGTTGTGAGACACTGAAAGACGCGTCGGCGGCCATACTGACGCAACCTAGGCGGCGCTGCGTGGGTCCACTAGTGATGACGTGTGAATGGGAGGGAGAGGCACAGGCCTTGTCGCCTAGATGATGTCGCTAGGATCCGGCATACCGAAGCTAAAGTATGACAGGCTCATAAGTTTCGCAGAGACGATATATCAAAGTGTGGACCGCCATTTTTACAGTCACGTGACTCTGGAGTAATATAACAAAACACTCGAATTCATACAACTCTATCATCAATTATCTTAAAAATGAAAAAAAACTCTTTCGACGTTTCGGCAACTGTTTGGTTGCTGGACCATGGTAAATGAAGCTTTTCGAATTCAGTTTTTTCTTCTTTTATTAATCTTGGCATCAATCACAACCAAGTTATTCCGTTAAACTTTGCATGTGCAGATTTCTGATGAGTCTGTCTCTCATTTATGCACCCACGTACTGAGTACTCTGACTGCATGTAATTGTGTTGTTTCCTGGTGAGTAACGATTACCGCTGATGGCCTTACCATGTCCCCAACGTTTATAACAATAATGTCTTCATCTCCTTAGCTTCTCGTTCTTTATCTTTCTATTCGCTGTTTCCCGCGTGGGTCAAAACGTGCTTGCACTTGAGCGCAAAAAGCCCTTAGGCACTTCCGGTTGCGTACTAGACGGCGGGTTTTTGCTGTATTTGCATTATCAAACGTATGCGCTATCTTCGCTAAATGATCGTGGATTGTGCTGTCAGACGTAAGTCTCTTTTATGATGAAAGAAGGATGCTTAAATAAGTATAAAGACTACGCGGATCGGAAGTGTGCCAGAGCAACCCGTTAGATGGTGCCACCGAGCTTCTTGCGAAACAAGGGCGAACATGACAGTAATCAAAGCATTAGTGTAGCGAAGCCACATCTAATATATCAAGGCCCGTTGACACACTTCCGTTTACGTACGTCAGAGTTTTTGTGATCTCTTACGACCAGAGAACTTACTGGCACGATGCGTCATCCACGAGGCGAACTTGTAACCGCGTTAATGTTTGGAGGTGGGGCTATTGAAGAGTGCATTACAAATATATAAATAAAACAGCGCGAACGTACGATATGACAAGTAGAAGATGGAACACAGACACAGCACTGAACCACGACTTACTTTCTTTTTTCGTCTTCTTAAAACACATCAACATAAGAAGACAAAGAAATTAAAAAGAAGATAGAATACAACTTGTTGGACATCTTCACTGTCACGTGCCATCCGAAGAATTTCTAACAGAAAGTATACCATTACAAAAAAAAATGAAAAGGGAGAGTAAGTAGTAGAGAAATAAATAACTATACATCGTTCCACCACAGGTCTGAGCAAACCCAAAACTACAGCGCGAGCCATAATGCTCTTTGAGTAACTGTGTAGCACGCGGCCTGGTGGTGGGTGGACACCGATTTTTACTGCATGTACGCGCTTGTAGCTATTGGACACCGTGCTATAGGATCGCTTCCAGGGAATCAAAAAGAAAGTATTAAACAAACGTGCCCAAACTCCGAACAAACTCGAACTTTTCACTGGATAGCGCAACTGACTCTGAACTTACGCATAGACCGGAACCGTGTTGTCGAATGTAAAATGCTTCATGAATTTCCCTAGCCATTCTTTTTAAATGTTTGCCAAAATTTCAATGTCACCTAACCGAGGTGAACAGCCACACCTATCGCAATGAACGGCTAGGTGACCGGAAGGTCAAGACCTTAAAGACAGAGAATGCTCCCGAGCTCTAACATTAATACATCTCCCCGCCTGTCCAATATACACTTTACCACAGGAAACGGGTATTTTATACACGACGCCCACACCACCAGCTAAATATTTGATGCGGTGGTTTATCTAACACCCTACACGTTGAAGTACTTCTCTCTCAATGGAAGCACAGAAACGATATAACTTGGAAGGCGCTGAAAAGACTATAGGGACTTGGTATTTAAAAGCTACTTTTTGATCCTGTGAAAGAAGCTGTGCAAATATGGTATTACCACCGGTCGAGAAGCAGGTTTTTGTCTAACGTTTTGAAGTATCTTAAGAGATTCCTGAATAATTTTCAAAGTGATTTGCAGTGTTTCTGCTACCCCTCCTATGACAAGTTTCGGGAAACCCGCTTTTGTTAACCTATCGACTTGAACCATAAAGCTGATGAAACTTCTGTGAACACAGGATTTGAATAAAGAGGCTCTCAAACATAATTTTGCAATACCTTTTTTACAATCTGGGACAGACTTTTTTCTTCTAGGCTCATAAGCCCAGCACAGGTGACTCGGTTCAAGACGAAGTTATGGTCCAAGAAATGCAAAGCTTTTTTATTTGGAACGTCATTCGTAAACCGCAGACCTCTAGAGCACTCCTGAAAGGTATCTAATAACTCTGAGACCAAGCCAGCACTTCCTGAGCGCTGCTTAGGCTAAAACACAACCAGGTAATCATCAACATACCTGAAGACTTTCAAAAACGATCATCTAACCTTTCTGCAATAGCACGATCACAACCTGCTAGGTAGATATCACTTAATATTAGAGCAACACTAGACCCAATGCAGATTCCGGATTTTCGCAGAAAAGTGTTGTCCTCAAAAGTAATAAAAGTTGGATTTAAGTAAAAGCCGAGAAGATCCAAAAACCTTTCCACTGAAATACCATTCAAATTCTGGAACGTAACAGAACCGTGTAAGTCAATGAAATGTTGAACCGCTTGAATAAGACACCCATGGGGAATAGAGTAGAAAAGGTCTTGCACGTCAATCGAAACCAGATCACAAGTTCGAAGGTTGGCATTGCTTTGATAATCTACCAATTCTTCAGAGTTCCGAATTAAAAAGGATCACTTGACTTCAAAGACAATAGGTGATGCTGAAGATACTTCGAGACGTGCAACTGCCATGACTCTCTCTGCGTAACGATCGCCCTGAACGGCATCGTGTCCTTACGGGTCTTCACAAAGAAGAAAACCCCCAGATTGAGACCACTTAGCCGCCTGTACAGACTTTCGAAGCCTTTCTAATCCAAGCTGCTTACAGCCTTTCTAATCCAACCTTTATGAACTTTGGTTTAAAGTCGCTAGTTTTTGATAAGGAGGGAGGATTTGTAGTTGTGCCAGAACACATATTTAAGGAAAAGCCTACACAAGCCGTGTCAAAAGATACCAAACCTGTTCCACATGTGGTTTTGAACAAGGTGTAGACGCGTGCGGTGGAACTTCGAAAGCAGCATATTTTTTTCCAATCGGCAGAAGTCCGGTTCATGGGGTCCTGAGGCACAGTAAAACGTACGAAAGGAGTTAATACCGCGTCCACGGCTCTCATCCGGTCTGGTAAGGAATCATAGAGCGCGGCCAAGATGTCTTGCTCGGCCCGAAGCATCTCCCATTCACCTCCCACCGCTTCTCATAATTCGACGGCAGTGGCGCGGTGGAGGGGATCTCCGTGACATGGCTACCTTGATGAGCCTGCAAACGTGTTCGATGATATTCAGATCGGCTCTTTTGGGAGCCAAGGCAGCTCTCTCAGACAGCGGTCCTCGAGGAGATACGAGTGTGACAACGCATTTTCCACTTTGGTGCTTTCTTGAAACGCACGGTAATGCATGATAGCTGAAAACATGAACATTGGGCTGCACGGCACAGGCATCGTTATGGCGGTTCCGTCGGCCAATATTTTTGCTAGCGGACGGCCGGAAGAGCGCAGCGGCGCAATGTGCGCAAGTGAGAATTCATCTCGGTCTCAGGGTGCGCCGTGTTTGCGGAGCGATGCGACAGACGGCGCAGGTAGTACCGTGCACAAGCCTGAGCGCTGTTTCAGCTCATATTGACCATGATAGTTCGTCCTAGATATGAGAAACACTTTTTTTAGGCGATTTCCTTTCAAATCGCGCTGGGAGAGAGGACTATGTCTTTAAAATGTTTTTTAAAAATTATGTATGGTGGGCAAAGTTTCCACTGGGACGAAACTGAAAAGCGTGTTTGTGTCATATGTTTAGTTTTTTAGTTATTGACACCTAAAGGACCAAAGACGGATTTTGGGATTTGGGCGATCGTCACAGGTCGCGTATTTGGGAGCTTCGCCAGACTCAGATATCTTCCGCACAATAAAGAAACTTTTTACGTGGCTTTTTAGACTACATTAAAAGCGCAATACAGTCATAAAATAGTGTTGTTTGTTTTTTAATTCATTTTTGTAATCGAAATCCAAAGAGTGGACTTTTGACAAGTATTGGCCAAATTTGGATAATGATAACTTTTGTTACAATATATTTTATGACATAAAGTATATAAAAATAAAAGCATAAAAAATACCTATTCAACAAGCACAATATCGTTATAATTAAATATTGTTATCTTGGCGAACAGCGCATTTAAAACACGAGCAAACTCTAAAAGTACAAATGTCAACATCAGTTTTCTCAAGAAGGCAATTGTTAAATATTTTCGTATTTTTTCGTACAAGCAGCCCTTTGTGTAGTCCAAAACATTAAATAAATATCAGATGTAATATATGATTTCTACTGATATATATGTGCATGCAAATATACGATACATTTGCAGTTCTATTTTAAGATGCGAAGCTATGTCGTAGCCATTTATTTTTGCCAGATTATCACTTATTTGTTTGGCACTTGTAGTGTTGGCTGGTTTCAATTAAACAAATATTTAAGCACGTTATATATAATATATGAAGGTTTTCACGCGCGTCTAGCTTGTCTACTTAGAAAATCGAAGAATCGCAAGTAAAAATAAATTTTCCTAAATTAAGTAAGGAGAATGAACCCTATATAACGACTACCTACGAGGAGGGAAACAAAGAACTCCCGCAACGCTTCTGTCTCCGCAAACACGACGTGAAAAAGAACGACGTCCAGACCAGTGCCCTCGCAGAGCACGCAGCGATACTGGGTCACAGCGTGTCCTTCGAGAAAAGCGAGATCCTGGGCGCGGAACGACACTGGCGTAAACGTTCTGCACCAAGAATCCTGGTACATCCAGACAACAAAAGATAACATCAACAGGTCGTTGTGCACTCTACCAGGCGTCCATCTGTCAGGGCTTCGTCGTTTCGTCGAAAACCCCGAACACAGCAATCACAACCGGCCTACATAAGCGGCTTCCTCCTCCCACCAACCAACAGTCACTCGTGACCATGGGATCAGCTGGTCCCGGAAACGTGGGGGAGTTTCGTTTTTATTAAACCCTCGGTTAGTGTTTCGAATTTCAGTAGGTCTATTCGCTCCATATATGAAGGAATCCGGCGCAAGGCTGCTGTTCTTAAAAGAAACTGGCGCGCATTCACGTTTTTTTTCAGCTAATCGCAGAGCTGTTCAGTGTTTTGCCAGACAACACCGTGAGACTCACAAGAATATCCGGCGACAAATGGCAGAAAACTGAGGGCGCTAACATCGCCGGCCTTCAAATCAAGCTACATTGAAGAGGGTACGTAGTGCTTGTACCATACGCTTGATAATGTGGATGCTTGGGCTAGTTGGTAATTCATGCTTCGATGGAACACCGCGGATATAGAGTCACACTCACATGCTGCGAGTCTGTTTACTTCTTGTGTGCCTGTGAGTGTGACTGCATATCCGCGCTGTTTTATCCTAGTAGCATAGGAGTATTCAACAGATGTGAAACAGCAGCCGACGTGTCTCTATCGAGCAACGAAGTACGGTATTCTTGCGGGAAATCGGTCCGAAGCGCATTCCAAATGTGAACCGCAATAGCTTTGCAACTACTTTGCAAAAAGCACAGTTGGCGCCTCATGAGCCATCTTGAAGGCTCCCTCTAGTCTATGCACCACTGATGCGTGTGTTTTCCCAGAAGCACGTAGAAGAAAAGGTATAACCCTTTGCCCACAACGTCATCCCAAGTGGATCAGGTCAGCGCCACCGGATGCATGAGCGCGAGGCTAGGAGGCGGCGCCGTCAGAGGGGGGAGGGGGTAAAAAACAGAGTTTTGTCAAACTTTAGCGTGCTTCCCGCTTGTGGCAGATCGGGGATCCAAAGATGATGATGTCAGGCTCAGACTTTGTCTTTTATGTGGTATCGGCTTTGTCCCTCCTTCTATAGACTTAAAATATTTATTTTCCCCTTGCTGGCTAGGTTTCCTTTGTGATCTCAGGGTCTTTCATGTAGGGTCGTAGCCAACAAAATTTAGCAGAAATATTTTTTCCGCTAAATATAGCGGGGAATCGTGGTGTCATGCGAAGCTGTGACGGCAGCTGACACTGATATCACATGACTGTTATGCCACATAGTCAAGTAAAGTCATGTGAGACACCAGTGTCACGTGACGTTACGACCTCCTGTGACGTGAACAGTGTGAACCAGTGCGAATGAACAGTCGCTACATTTAAATGGCAAGACTCAGCATGGAACCGGCCGGGAATTTTGTTTGTAGTGGTCTGTCAACAGCGGCTCAAAGAGTTATTCGTTTCCTGCAACTGCGAGGATCGCGGGACCAAATATGACTAGAAGTTGGGATTTTCGCTTCAACTAACTCAGTCACAACCAGTTCAAAATGTAGCAACGGTCATTCCCTCACCTTCAAATTCACGATTATGAGACAGTTCAAAACTTACTCACTTCCACTCTCGCGACCGCACTCACCTTTAATTCATTGCACACAAGCTGATGAATTCAACGAACTCATGAAGTAACCGAACTCACGCCCCTCACTTAATCTCAACCTCATGAGTTTTTGAGACGTACGAAGTCACTCACTCTCACTTCACGGCTGTACATTGGAGGTGACTGAGTGCACTTATGGGCGAGTTTGGCCGAGGTATGAGTGTGACTGTATTTGGCGTAACGCCAGTATAGTTTGACCATGCGCCAGGAATAAACAGATACCGTAACACGTATTAACTGTGCACGCGCATGCACGCTTACATTGGTGCTTTCTCAATTACTTTGCATTTCTTCTCCCTTCAGGCGTTCACGGTCATAGACGAATGTGCAGACGAGTTTCTGGAGAATATGCAACACACTGCACAAAATCGGGAAGGTCTCGACATCGGCAAACACTTCTCAAGACTTTCAATGGACATCATCTCGCGGTTCACGATGGGTGTCAAACTTCATGCCCAGTCGGCTTCCAAAGAAACTGAATTACTCATAAATTCTGCCCAGGGCGCCGTCGGCCAGTTTGCTCTTACCTGGATGTTATTTTTTAGTGAGTACTTCATTATTAAACTGCACAATCTTGACACATGCTTTAAGATACCAGGTATGAAAAAATGTGTCCCGCACAAACAACACGCGCTTATTTTGAGAGCACAGCTCTTAGGTGCCCGTTTCCGGCTTGAGCGCCGTCGGCGTCGGTATCGGCGTCGGCGTAATCGCGCGGCGCATTATGGGAAACGTCCCATAATGCAACGCGCGGGCCCCACTGGTGACCCGCGCGTTGAATTATGGGACGTTCCCCATGATAAGGTCACCCATGACGTCACGAGGGTCCCGCGCGTTGCATTATGGGAAACGTCCCACGATGCAACGCGCGGGTCTCACTCGGGACCCGCGCGTTGCATTAAAGGGGTCCTGCAACAGCGTTTTGACTGATTTTTAATTTGCACCGAACCTAAGCGCACTGAACGTAGTAACTTAATGAAACTTTCTTTTCGCAAAATTCGCTTTATTTTAAAAGTTATAGGAAAATTAGAATTGCAAAAACAAGCAAAAAATAACCGCTTTCATGACGTCGTAGGTCCTGGCTTGAGTGGCCGTGAACTAGAGGAGGTATAGTGAGCTCATCGAGCGCTCACGGCTGCCGCACTTCGTGTCGACGGCTCGAGAGGGCGCCACTAAACCGTGTGTTGGATAGGCTGTATGAAGCGGGCGGCCAGGGCGACTCGCATTGCATTTGCTGCGCGATTAAAGACTATTTCGGCATAACACTTCATTGGCCACAAACGACAGCAAACACGGGGTAAAGACCAGTACAGGACGGGAGCCACTTCGCGCTGCCATACCGCCAAATGGCCTTTGTACGCTCCGGGACCTTTCTACGCTCGCCGTTCATCAGCGCCTCATCCCACTAGCCCTTTCTAATATGCGCCGCTTTTTCCGCTGCTTGGTGGCGGGTATGTCGACGGGTCATTTCTTGTTTCCGTACTTTATAAACTGCATTTGTTTCTTTTCTGATCTAAAATACTGAACAAAAACTACTTTCATACATATTTGAAACGGTTCGCGACACTTATATTTTGTATCTCGACTAAAAAAAAAAGCTTTTAGCGGCTCTGACCAGTAGTAAGCCCAGGACCTAAGACGTCACATTTTGCGCGCTTTCGGTACCGCGGGTCGCTCTCGTCGGTGGAGGAGGTTTCCGCGTCGTCCGGTTAAAATATGACGCACTGATATTTAGTGACTCTCTCCGTGCCCGCTGGCTTGCCCGAACCCCAAGGGACGTGGAAACCGCAAAAAAGGTAGACGCTTAAATATGATTGCAGGGCCCCTTTAA
>JAZHYW010034482.1:0-27655 GCA_037355805.1 Ixodes ricinus | reverse complement strand
CTCGAAGAAAGACATAGACCTATGATTGCGTTTTTTAGGTATCAAAAATGTCCTTCAAAAACAAGTCAGGACGGCACTTTGAAATGCTGGAAACGCGCTTATACCAATTATATGAAGCAGCAGACGTTTTTATCAACAGGAAACTTCCACAATGTCCAGGATTCAATCTTTCCGAGTCCCTAGGAGAACCTAACGCACCCTGGGGTTGACAAATATATAATATCGTGGCTACTGCACCTAAGAATTGTTTTACTGCATCTGGTGTCTTTGGTTTGGCTTCACGTATGCAAATAGTTCCAATGACCACATTTGTTTCAGTTTTTATTAATTGTAATCGCTCACTAGCCATTAAAATCTTAAAAGTAGAATATTACAGTCAAAGTTTTGAATGGTTTGAATTTAACACATATTAAGTAAATTAAGAATGGGTAGGTTATAATATACACGGCTATAGTCGGTGACCGGTCAAGACCAAAGTAAAAGCTCTTTCCCAACTCTTTCCACTTTAGCAGAAAGAACGCTAGTGAGGACGTTGCCTTCTCTCCAGCCTTAGCTCTACTAAAGTGGAAAGAGATAGGAGGAGCTTCAACTTCATTTTCGATATGTCACTGACTATAGTTTGTTTGCTTAAAAATCAGAGAAATCGAAATTGTACAAAACCAAATAATTCCGTAAAGTCTTCTTTGAGAGCCAAACGCTCTCTATGGCATGTCACGACGTGTCACGTCACTATGGGAAACGTCTCATCATGCAGCGTGCTGTTACGGCGACGGCGACACCCTATAAAAGGGTTAGGCAGGATACTAGGAAGCATGGGTCAAAAAAAAATTTATTCTGTACATACTTTTTTTTTTGCTTTTCCGAAAACTTACTTCTGTTTTGGCTCTGCGTAGGCGCACCACATCTGCAATGTACTTCTGAAGTATACTTGAAGGTAGCTCAAACGAACGTGCTCGCACGAACAAGATCACCTTTTTTATACTGTCCCATAACGGAATAATGTCTGAAAGTAAGAGATTGATCATTCAAGATTAGGGACATCGGTGGGCGAGTGTGTCAGTTCACGACAGGTCGGTGCTCTGGGAGGGAAATCTCGCGTTGCACACTTTAAGCGCCATCCCTACCCGTTTCGATATAAAAAATCATCGTACTCATGTGCGGTAGTGTATCACTACGGCGTGATGATCGTTAAGGACTCCAGACTAGCGATCGATACGGCAGTGAATTGATTTTTGATCTGCAGTAAGTCTCAAAAAGTTAGAGACCTTTTTTTTCGCCGCAGACATAAACGGAACATCGCCGAACGCCGAACCAGATTCCAAAGTTTGGGGCACTAAACGTTTTCTTATTCAAAAGCTGGAAGATATTTTCTTAAAAATTTCAATGAGAAAAATTAGGCCTCTTTTTTGTAACTTGACGCTCGTCAGCTCCATGCATTCGAGGGTCTGCCAAAATCGACCTGATTGAAAATTTGAAAGATCACTTGTAAAGTTTCATAAATAACGTAACTTTTTAATCTTCAGCATCTGGTTCGAAACTCCCTAGCGCCGCATTGGGGCGGAAGAGTGAAAGTTCACGAGATGTAGTCTTTTCTTTTTTCTTGCTGTAAATAAAAACCAATCTTTGTATGTAGAGAGCTTGTACATTGGCGACACAATGAGCCTGATTAGGCCTGACAAATTTCGCTTTCAAACTAGCACAGCTAGACAACTCCTTTTTGGAGATCACGATCAGGTCGTATTAATATTTGATTGAACTCGTAGAGGACCTCCACACGTTCTTCAAAAACCTATCCAAGCAATTGTATCTGGTCATTTCAAGAAATAATGTGTTCCATAGTTCGTTTTCTGCAAAGGCAATATTGTCGTGAAAGGCCTTCAGAAACGAGCGTTACACAATCCAGTTTCCCCGCTAAATTACGCTGGGAAATTTAGTCGTGACTTGACTTCACCTTATCTCTACACCAAATCCAGATTGCTGTCATTTTAGCGGAAATTACTGGAAGTGGGGTTGGGGGAGCGATGGGGGACAGGAAAGAAAGCAAAGAGGGATAGGGGAAACTAAATATATATATATATAAAAATAAGCAAAAAGTTAAGAGAAGAAAGAGGTTTACAACTCATTGTAACGCTGAATTACAGCGCAGCTCTTGAGGAGGAGGAGGGATGGGCATGAAGGGGAGAGTATGCAACTCCTCCCCTCCCCTCCTGCTCTCTTGCTCTCCTACCATTTAGCGGGAAATTTTCACTACATTTCACGCTAAATTCAGCTGAAAAAAGTACCTGTCTACATTTAGTGGGAAATCGTTTCCGCTAAATATAGCGGGGAATTTTTCTCAAATACAACGTCACATTTTCCGCTAAAGTTCGGGGATTTATTCCGCTAAAGTTATCAAGAAACATTTTCTGCTAGAAATTAGGCGAAAATTTTCCCTACATTTAGCGGGAATTTTTTCACACAGAATTTATTGCGGTAATTTTTTCGCAAAATTTTAGCGTGGGAAATTTTTTTGCTAAATTTAGCGGGAAAATTTTTCCGCTAAATTCAGCGGGGAATTTTTCCGCTGAAATTTAGCGTAGATCTTTTTCTGTTATTACAGGGGGAAAATATTTCCGCTAATTTGTGGGAACATTTTTTCGCTCAATTTATGGGGAAAAGTTTTCTAGCAATTAGCGGAGCAATTTCTTGCTTAATTTAGCGGGGAAGTTTTTCCCTAAATTTAGCGGGAAAATGTTTCCGACATATTTAGCGGGTAAATTATTCTGCTAATTTAGCGGGATAATTTTCTCCGCTAAATTTAGCGGGAATTGTTTTCCGCTAATACTCACGGAAACGTTTTCTGCTAAAGTTAGCGGGTAAATGTTTCCGACTAAATGTAGCTAGAGAATTGTTTCCGCTAAATTTAGCGGGAAAAATGTTTGCGCTAAGTTTAGCAGGACTATTTTTCCGCTAAATGCAGCGGGGAACTTTTCCCACTAAATTTAGCGGGGAATGTTACCCGCTACATTTAGGGAGGGGGGGTTCGCGTAAAATTTAGCGGAAAAAATCGCTCCACCGCCTCCTCTTCCTTCTGCCTCGTGGCTCTCGTGAGGTGACTCGTGACCCTCGTTATGTCACATGTGATTTCACGTGTGACGTTACTATGGGAAACGTCTCATAATGCAGCGCGCGGTTACGCTAACGGCGACGCCGCCGCCGACGCCGCTCAAGCCGGAAACGGGCGCCATAAGTGCAGCGCTCTAGAATGAAAGATGTTTGCACTTCTTGTAATGCCGAATTAGAGCGCAGCTCTTGTGGAGGAGGAGGAGTGTACAATAAGGGGAGTGTGTGCCCTCCTTTCATCCGTACCCTCACCTCCTCTATCCTCCTCCGTGCTCCTCCCTCGTCCTCTGCTCATCCTCCACCTCTCCCTTCCTCCTCCTGCTCCTCGTCTTGAGGTATCTCGCTTTGGCGACATACCGTGCTAAACAATCTGAGAAATATATATATATATATATACAGGGTGTCACAAAAGAAAATTTACACAGTTGAATTTTACCGGGGCAGCCGGCCCGGCATCAGCCGAACTCGCTCATTCTCCGGCCCAAAGGTAGCGCCAGAGGTCACACCAGATGCCGATTTTCCGGCTCCAGCCCGGTCCGATATAATTCAATCCAAAAGAATTATTCAGTGATTTTTGAAAGAAAATTTCAATGTGGAAAATGGCGTGCCTGCCGGGGTTTTCGAATGACGAAGTGGGCTCTAATGGCAATGAAAAAAAAAACCGGCAGCGAGGCCAAAATGGGCTCCATTTTCCCATTGAAATTTGAAGAACATCACTTATCACCTGTGCTGATTAAGGTATTGGATCGGCCAACTACTTTTGGCAACTGGTTGCTTGACCTCTAGCGCCACCTGGGCGAAAATGAGCTTGTTCGGACGGCTCAGCCACTTGCCGAGTGACAAAAAAAGAACCTGTAAATTTTATTTTGTGACACCCTGTATATACATATATATCCTTGTGTGTTCCCTGCTCGCCGCCTGTTCGCTGCGAAAGGAAATAGATCTCGCGATCTGGAAGCCCCACTTTGTCTGAGTTCTGCCGGTGCCAGGAGACACGGACAGCAGGATCAAGGCGGAGAATGAGACAGCGCTAAAGTCAACACATCTGACGGAAGCACGTGATACTCTCGATGTCATCCTACTCTGCTTTTGGCTCTGTCGAAGACTGCTCGGCGTTTGTTGATTTCGTCAGCATTAGTCTTGAGTCGTGCACTCCCGAGATGGCACCATGAGGACGGGAGGAGGAGGAAGCAGGAGAGTGAGGAGGGAGAAGGGGGAGGAGGAAGGAGGAGGGAGAAGGAGGAGGAAAAGGAGGAAGGAGGGGAGGAGGAGGGAGAAGAGGAGGAGGGGAGGAGGAGGGAAGAGGAGGAAGGAGAAATAGGGAGAAGGAGGAGGCGAAAGCAGGAAGGAGGAAGGGAGGAAGAGAGAGGAGGGGAGGAGCAGAGAGGAGGAGGGAAGGGGGAGGGGAGGAGGAGAGAGAGAAGGAGAGAGGGAGAAGAGGGCGCTGCATCATGGGACGTTTCCCATAACGCAGACATGTGGGACCCTCGTGACGTGACTCGGTGATGTTACGGTGGACGTCATTGCGGGAAACGTCCCATAATGCAACGCGCGGGGACCGTTGGGACGTCAGGTTTGACGTGATTATTGTGAATGCCCCTAATGCAACGCGCGGGTCCCGAGTGAGACCCGCGCGTTGCATCGTGGAACGTTTCCCATAATGCAACGCGCGGGACCCTCGTGACGTCATGGGTGACCTTATCATGGGGAACGTCCCATAATTCAACGCGCGGGTCACCAGTGGGGCCCGCGCGTTGCATTATGGGACGTTTCCCATAATGCGCCGCGCGATTACGCCGACGCCGATACCGACGCCGACGGCGCTCAAGCCGGAAACGGGCACCTAAGAGCTGTGCTCTCAAAATAAGCGTGTGTTGTTTGTGCGGGACACATTTTTTCATACCTGGTATCTGTAAGCATGTGTCAAGATTGTGCAGTTTAATAATGAAGTACTCACTAAAAAATAACATCCAGGTAAGAGCAAACTGGCCGACGGCGCCCTGGGCAGAATTTATGAGTAATTCAGTTTCTTTGGAAGCCGACTGGGCATGAAGTTTGACACCCATCGTGAACCGCGAGATGATGTCCATTGAAAGTCTTGAGAAGTGTTTGCCGATGTCGAGACCTTCCCGATTTTGTGCAGTGTGTTGCATATTCTCCAGAAACTCGTCTGCACATTCGTCTATGACCGTGAACGCCTGAAGGGAGAAGAAATGCAAAGTAATTGAGAAAGCACCAATGTAAGCGTGCATGCGCGTGCACA
The DNA here is from genome assembly GCA_037355805.1 of Ixodes ricinus. Classification (NCBI taxonomy): domain Eukaryota; kingdom Metazoa; phylum Arthropoda; class Arachnida; order Ixodida; family Ixodidae; genus Ixodes; species Ixodes ricinus. Next base: position 22,290 of record JAZHYW010034482.1, on the reverse strand, counting down.
GTTAATACGTGTTACAGTATCTGTTTATTCCTGGCGCATGGTCAAACTATACTGGCGTTACGCCAAATACAGTCACACTCATACCTCGGCCAAACTCACCCATAAGTGCACTCAGTCACCTGCAATGTACAGCCGTGAAGTGAGAGTGAGTGACTTCTGTACGCCTCAAAAACTCATGAGTTTGAGATTAAGTGAGGGGCGTGAGTTCGGTTACTTCATGAGTTCGTTGAATTCATCAGCTTGTGTGCAATGAATTAAAGGTGAGTGCGGTCGCGAGAGTGGAAGTGAGTAAGTTTTGAACTGTCTCATAATCGTGAATTTGAAGGTGAGGAATGACCGTTGCTACATTTTGAACTGGTTGTGACTGAGTTAGTTGAAGCGAAAATCCCAACTTCTAGTCATATTTGGTCCCGCGATCCTCGCAGTTGCAGGAAACGAATAACTCTTTGAGCCGCTGTTGACAGACCACTACAAACAAAATTCCCGGCCGGTTCCATGCTGAGTCTTGCCATTTAAATGTAGCGATTGTTCATTCGCACTGGTTCACACTGTTCACGTCACAGGAGGTCGTAACGTCACGTGACACTGGTGTCTCACATGACTTTACTTGACTATGTGGCATAACAGTCATGTGATATCAGTGTCAGCTGCCGTCACAGCTTCGCATGACACCACGATTCCCCGCTATATTTAGCGGAGAAAATATTTCTGCTAAATGTTGTTGGCTACGACCCTACATGAAAGACCCTGAGATCACAAAGGAAACCTAGCCAGCAAGGGAAAAATAAATATTTTAAGTCTATAGAAGGAGGGACAAAGCCGATACCACATAAAAGACAAAGTCTGAGCCTGACATCATCATCTTTGGATCCCCGATCTGCCACAAGCGGGAAGCACGCTAAAGTTTGACAAAAACTTCTGTTTTTTTACCCCTCCCCCCTCTTGACGGCGCCGCCTCCTAGCCTCGCGCTCATGCATCCGGTGGCGCTGACCTGATCCACTTGGGATGACGTTGTGGGCAAAGGGTTATACCTTTTCTTCTACGTGCTTCTGGGAAAACACACGCATCAGTGGTGCATAGACTAGAGGGAGCCTTCAAGATGGCTCATGAGGCGCCAACTGTGCTTTTTGCGCAAGTAGTTGCAAAGCTATTGCGGTTCACATTTGGAATGCGCTTCGGACCGATTTCCCGCAAGAATACCGTACTTCGTTGCTCGATAGAGACACGTCGGCTACTGTTTCACATCTGTTGAATACTCCTATGCTACTAGGATGAAACAGCGCGGATATACAGTCACACTCACAGGCACACAAGAAGTAAACAGACTCGCAGCATGTGAGTGTGACTCTATGTCCGCGGTGTTCCATCCAAGCATGAATTACCAACTGGCCCAAGCATCCACATTATCAAGCGTATGGTACTATAGCACTACGTACCCTCTTCAATGTGCTTGTTTTGAAGGCCGGCGATGTTAGCGCCCTCAGTTTTCGCCATTTGTCGCCGGATATTCTTGTGAGTCTCACGGTGTTGTCTGGCAAAACACTAGAACAGCTCTGCGATTAGCTGAAAAAAAACGTGAATGCGCGCCAGTTTCTTTTAAGAACACAGCCTTGCGCCGAAGTTCGCTTTATATATGGATGCGAATAGACCTACTGAAATTCGAAACACTAACCAGGGTTTAATAAACACACAAACTCCCGACGTTTCCGGGACCAGCTTAGTCCCCTGGTCACGAGTGACTGTTGGTTGGTGGGAGGAGGAAGCCGCTTATGTAGGCCGGTTGTGATTGCTGTGTTCGGGGTTTTCGACGAAACGACGAAGCCCTGGCAGATAGACGCCTGGTAGAGTGCACAACGACCTGTTGATGTTATCTTTTGTTGTCTGGATGTACCAGGATTCTTGGTGCAGAACGTTTACGCCAGTGTCGTTCCGCGCCCAGGATCTCGCTTTTCTCGAAGGACACGCTGTGACCCAGTATCGCTGCGTGCTCTGCGAGAGGGCACTGGTCTGGACGTCGTTCTTTTTCACGTCGTGTTTGTGGAGACAGAAGCGTTGCGGGGAGTTCTTTGTTCCCTCCTCGTAGGTAGTCGTTATATAGGGATCATTTTCCTTACTTAATTTAGGAAAATGTTTTTTTACTTGCGATTCTTCGATTTTCTAAGTAGACAAGCGGGACGTGCGTGAAAACCTTGATATGTTGTATATAACGTGCTTAAATATTTCCTGAATTGAAACCAGCCAACACTATGAGTGCTGAAAAATAGGTAACAATCTGGCAGAGATAAATGGCTACGACATAGCTTCGCATCTTAAAACAGAACTGCAAAGTTATCGTATATTTGAAGGACCATATATATCAGTAGAAATCATATATTACATCTGATATTTATTTAATGTTTTGGACTACACAAAGGGCTGCTTGTACGAAAAAATACGAAAATATTTAACAATTGCCTTCTTGAGAAAACTGATGTTGACATTTGTACTTTTAGAGTTTGCTCGTGTTTTAAATGCGCTGTTCGCCAAGATAACAATATTTAATTATAACGATATTGTGCTTGTTGAATAGGTATTTTTTATGCTTTTATTTGTTATATACTTTATGTCATAAAATATATTGTAACAAAAGTTATCATTATCCAAATTTGGCCAATACTTGTCAAAAGTCCACTCTTTGGATTTCGATTACAAAAATGAATTAAAAAACAAACAACACTATTTTATGACTGTATTGCGCTTTTAATGTAGTCTAAAAAGCCACGTAAAAAGTTTCTTTATTGTGCGGAAGATATCTGAGTCTGGCGAAGCTCCCAAATACGCGACCTGTGACGATCGCCCAAATCCCAAAATCCGTCTTTGGTCCTTTAGGTGTCAATAACTAAAAAACTAAACATATGACACAAAACACGCTTTTCAGTTTCGTCCCAGTGGAAACTTTGCCCACCATACATAATTTTTAAAAAACATTTTAAAGACATAGTCCTCTTTCCCAGCGCGATTTGAAAGGAAATCGCCTAAAAAAAGTGTTTCTCATATCTAGGACGAACTATCATGGTCAATATGAGCTGAAACAGCGCTCAGGCTTGTGCACGGTACTACCTGCGCCGTCTGTCGCATCGCTCCGCAAACACGGCGCACCCTGAGACCGAGATGAATTCTCACTTGCGCACATTGCGCCGCTGCGCTCTTCCGGCCGTCCGCTAGCAAAAATATTGGCCGACGGAACCGCCATAACGATGCCTGTGCCGTGCAGCCCAATGTTCATGTTTTCAGCTATCATGCATTACCGTGCGTTTCAAGAAAGCACCAAAGTGGAAAATGCGTTGTCACACTCGTATCTCCTCGAGGACCGCTGTCTGAGAGAGCTGCCTTGGCTCCCAAAAAGAGCCGATCTGAATATCATCGAACACGTTTGCAGGCTCATCAAGGTAGCCATGTCACGGAGATCCCCTCCACCGCGCCACTGCCGTCGAATTATGAGAAGCGGTGGGAGGTGAATGGGAGATGCTTCGGGCCGAGCAAGACATCTTGGCCGCGCTCTATGATTCCTTACCAGACCGGATGAGAGCCGTGGACGCGGTATTAACTCCTTTCGTACGTTTTACTGTGCCTCAGGACCCCATGAACCGGACTTCTGCCTATTGGAACAAAGCTGCTTACAAAGTTCCACCGCACGCCTCTTCACCTTGTCCGAAACCACATCTGGAACAGGTTTGATATCTTTTGACACGGCTTGTGTAGGCTTTTCCTTAAATATGTGTTCTGGCACAACTACAAATCCTCCCTCCTTATCAGAAACTAGCGACTTTAAACCAAAGTTCATAAGGTTGGATTAGAAAGGCCTTAAGCAGCTTGGATTAGAAAGGCTTCGAAAGTCTGTACAGGCGGCTTCGTGGTCTCAATCTGGAGGTTTTCTTCTTTGCTGAAGACCCGTAAGGACATGATGCCGTTCAGGGCGATTGTTACGCAGAGAGAGTCATGGCAGTTGCATGTCTCGAAGTATCTCCAGCATCACCTATTGTCTTTGAAGTCAACTGATCCTTTTTTAATTCGGAACTCTGAAGAATTGGTAGATTATCTAAGCAATGACAACCTTGGAACTTGTGATCTGGTTTCGATTGACGTGGAAGACCTTTTCTACTCTATTCCTCATGGGGGTCTCATTCAAGCGGTCCAACTTTGCATTGACTTACACGGTTCTGTTGCCTTCCAGAATTCGAATGATATTTCAGTGGAAAAGTTTTTGGATCTTCTCGCTTTTACTTAAATTCAACTTTTATTGCTTTTGAGGAAAACACGTTTCTGCAAAAATCCGGAATCTGCATTGGGTCTAGTGTTGCTCAAATATTAAGTGATATCTACCTAGCAGGTTGTGATTGTGCTATTGCAGAAAGGTTAGATGATCGTTTTCTTGAAAGTCTTCAGGTATGTTGATGATTACCTGGTTGTGTTTAAACCCTAAGTAGGGCTCAAGAAGTGCTGGCTTGGTCTCAGAGTTATTAGATACCTTTCGGGAGTGCTCTAGAGGTCTGCGGTTTACGAATGAGGTTCCAACTAAAAAAGCTTTGCAATTTCTTGGACCTACAACATTCGTCTTGAACCGAGTCACCTGTGCTGGGCTTATGAGCCTAGAAGAAAAAGTCCCTCCTTAGCTATGAATCTACGCACTCAAAAGTTGTAAAAAGAGGTATTGCAAAATCATGTTTGAGAGCTTATTTATTGAAATCTTGTGTTCACAGAAGTTTCAACAGCTTTATGGTCCAAGTCGATAGGTTAACAAACGCGGGTTTCCCGAAACTTGTCACAGTGGGGGTAGCGGAATCACTTTTAAAATTATTCAGGAATCCTCTTAGCATACCTCACAACGTTAGACAAAAACCTGCTTCTCGACCGGTGGTAATATTGCCGCCCACAGTGCCGAGAAAGTAACGCTCGTCACCGACTTCTGGCTTCATGTTCATTCTTCGCACCAGACGTAAGCTTTCCACCTGCTTTGTTGTTCTCGAAAGTTCGGCAAAGAAGGCTCGAGCGTCGCGCGCTCAGGGCGAGGATGACCTGGCACTTTCCAGGAACAACAAAGCAGGTAAAAAGCTACGTCTGGTGCGAGAATGAACGCGAAGTTTCTAGAAGTCGGTGACCGAGCGTTGCTTTCCGGCACTTCAGGCGGCACTATCCCCCTTTAATAAGTCCATCGTCCCGATGCAATGTGAAAGGAAAACAGAAATGGCTGAAAAATTAACGGTGAAACGAAATAAACATGCAGTGTCGCAACCTTAGCGCGCGTAGAACGGCTTCAGTCGAACCACGTGGACGACTTCGGGCCGCGGCCGGCGGCGTCCTGTTGGTCGGGTTCAGTCAGGGAGCACCTCGTAGTTCAAGTCCCCGAGGCGGCGGATGACCTTGTAGGGTCCGGAAGTAGCGTTTAACAGTTTTTCGCTGAGGCCGCGGCGGCAAATGGGCGTCCACACCCACACCTGTCTCCGGGCTGGAACTCCACGTCGCGGCGACGGAAGGTTGTACGGGCCAGCGTCCACACGTTGCTGGTCCTTTATTCGAAGACGGGCTAGCTGGCGTACCTTTTTCTGGTCGTTGGCGACCAGCTGGGCGTCGTCGGTGCCGTCATCCGTCGGGTCGTGGGGCAGCATGGCGTCAGCATCGTCGTCACCTTTCTGCCGTGCACCAGCTGAAAAGGTGTAATGCCGGTAGTTTCCTGAATCGCCGTGTTGTACGCGAACGTGACGTAGGGCAAACACTTCATCCCACGTCTTGTGTTCCACGTCCACGTACGTACATCGAAATCATGTCGGCAATGGTCTTGCTCGAGTCACTCCGTCAGCGCGTTGGTCTGCGGGTGGTATGCCGTGGTCCGGCGGTGGTCGGTGTGAAGCTCAGGCGGAATAACTTTTGTATCAGTTGGGCGCCATGAACGAGGATCCTCGGTCCGTAGTGCGGACTTGGGGAGCGCCGTGTCGGAGGACGATGAGACTCCACGAAGAACCCCGGCCACTTCCACGGCGGTCTTTGACGGGAGTGTTTTGTCTCGGCGTACCTGGTGAGATAATCAGTTGCCACGACTATCCAAGCGGTTTCCCACGCGTCGACGGTGGGAAAGGTCCGGAGAAGGTCTGTTCCAATCTGCTGGAATGGTGCAGTCGGGGGTGCGATCGGTTGCAGGAAACCTGACGGCTTCGTCGGTGGTTTTGCGTCGTTGGCAGCTCGTGGCACGAACCGGCGTAGAGGTGGACAGTCTCGGAGCTTGGGCCAGTAGTATTTTTCTCGGATCCGTGCAAGAGTCCTACTGTAGCCAAGGTGACCAGATGTCGGGTCGTCGTGGCAGGCTTGGAAGATCTCTTCTCGAAGACTAGCAGGAATCACCAGAAGCCACCTCGAGTTGTTTTCCCCGAAGTTCCCTTTATAGAGGATACCTCTCCGGACGGCGAATCTCGGCAGGTCACGTGAGAAGGCTCAGGGAATCGTACCCCCTCGTCCCCCAAATGGTCGATCAATGCGCGCAGTTCAAGATCGTCCCGCTGGAGCGCTGCCATACCGTGAATGTTCACTGCGCCAAGAAAGTGATCGTCGTCGTCGTCGTCGTCTTTGGTACAGCTGGTAGCTGACTCGACGGGGGCTATGGACAGGCAGTCGGCGTCGCTGTGTCTTCGGCCTGACTTGTAGACAACGGTCACGTCGTACTCTTGCAGTCGTAGGCTCCACCGAGCGAGGCGTCGCGGATGGGTCCTTCAGGCTCGCTAACCAACACAGCGAGTGGTGGTCGGTGACAACTCAAAGGAGTCCCGTACAAGTACGGGCGGAATTTCGTGATGGCCCAGATGACGGCCAGACATTCCTTCTCGGTCGTCGAGTAACTGCGTTCCACGTTCGACAGCGTCCGGCTAGCGAATGCGATGACGCGCTCCGCACCGTCTTGTCGTTGGACCAGGAACCGCTCCGAGTCCTGTATTACTGGCGTCCGTGTGAACTTCCGTTTCGGCTGATCGGTCGAAGTGGCCGAGAATCGGTGGTGACTGGAGCCGTAGCTTTTGTTCGTCGAATGCCTGTTGTTGTTCTCCACCCCATTCGGGAAGTTCACGGCGTATTTCGTAAGGTGGGTGAGCGGCGCAGCAAGCTTGGCGAAATCCTGAACGAATCTCCGGTAGTGTGTGCAAAGTCCAAGGAATCTTCGGACGGCCTTTTGTCGGTGGGCGGAAGAAAGGCCGCTACGGCGCGAGTTTTCTCAGGTCAAGACTTTACCTTCGTTGTCTCACAACGTGGTCCAGGAACCTCAGTTCGCCGTAGGCAAACCGGCACTTCGTCGGCTTGATAGTGAGTCCTGCGGTCCTGATTGCCTCAAAATGGCCCGAAGGCGTCGCAAATGCGCGTCGCAGTTGGCCGAGAATACCAAGACGTCGTCGTGGTATACGAGACATGTCTGCCGCTTGAGGTCCTGCTAGGACGGTGTCGCATGACACGCTGGAACGTTGCCGGCGCTGTGCAGAGTCTGAAGGGCATCACCTTGAACTCATAACAGTCCCGTCGGGCGTGACGAAGGCAGTCTTTTCCCGGTCCCGGTCGTCGACTTCGATCTGCCAGTAGGCCACTCCTGAGGGTCCATCGGGACGAAATGTACCGAGTGGCGCAGCCCGGTTCAGCGTGTCGTCGATGCGGGGGAGTGGATGCACGTCTTTCTTCGTCACCGCGTTGAGCCGCCGGTAGTCAACGCAGAATCGAAGCGTTCCGTCCTCTCTTCTTCACCGGTACGACTGGAGAGGCCCACGGGCTGCTCGAGGGCTGAATGATGTCGTCGTTGAGCATACCTTCTACTTGTTCCTGGATGGCCTCTCGTCCTTGGGAGAGACCCGGTATGGCGGCCGATGCGACAGGAGCGCTTCCTTGTAGGTAACAATGCGGTGTTTCGCAACCGTTGTCTCGTGCACCCTCGACGTCGTCGCAAAGCAGTCGCCGAACTCGAGAGGAGGCCTCTGAGCTATCGTCGTTCTGCGGCACTAGAGCTTGGGGTTAACGTCGAGCTGCGGCGGCGGTGTACTGTACGGCTGACATGGCGAGGGCTCGTCGGAGATCGCGGCGATTTCGGCGTCGGTCCGGAGTTCCTCGACGTGGCCTACAGCGACACCTTTCGTGAGGTGCTGCGCCTCCGGTCGAAAGTTCGTCACGAGGACCACAGAACGTCCATCCTGCAGCTCCGCTACGCCCCTTGCGACGCCTCTTCCTCTTCCGAGAAGCAGTTGGACGTTGCCTTCCAGAAGGACTTTCCCGCGGGCAACTGCATCGGTCATGACGGGCACAAGAACACTCGACCGTGGCGGCAGGTTCACGTGGTCCGCAATGACTCGTACGGCGGCTGGCGACGTTTTGGATCCCTCCGGATTCAGAACGGGCTTTCGCAGCGTCAACCTGTTTGCTCCAAGGTCGATCACGGCACCGTATTCACAGAGGAAGTCCATGCCAAGGATGACGACTCTCGAACAGTCTTTGAGGATGACGAATTTCACGGGGCAGGTCTCTTCGTGAATTTCCACGCGCGCAGTGCACCTTCCAACTTGTGTGATCAGATTTCAGCCGGCGGTTCGTATTTGCGGGCCATCCCACGGCGTCATCACTTTCCGAAGGCGGCGAGAGAGTTTCCCACTTAAAACCGAATAATCTACTCCGGTGTCGATGAGTGCCTTCGCGTCGTGGCCGTCGATGATTACGTCGAGGTTATTGGACACCGTCGCAGAAGCGTCGTTCTGGTGCGTCTCGTCGCTAGTGTAGGGAGCCCTCCGACGCTTGTGGAGGATGTTTTCGACGGTCGCCTTCGGCAACTCCACCTCCAGCGGTTGCCGCGCTTAGTTTCCCCGGCGAGGGGCGAGGGGCGACAGGCTCTGCATGGTGGGATCTGCGTAGAGGTTATGCTGGGCGGTGGGTTGATGGCGATCTGGAAACCGTGACTGGAAGACGGTCCCGGAGATGGCGACCGGCGGAGGTATTCGTCGATGTCCCGCGGTCGCTCGCCGTAGCGTGCTCGCGGGTCGTCGGGTGGAAGTCGCGTAGCCCCAGCTGCCGGTACGGGCAACGGCGGTAGACATGGTCGGCTTCCCCGCAATGATAACAAAGCAGGCGTCGGCTCGGCCTCTCGCCACACGTCGGTTTTCCTGGTCGCTGGTTTTTCCGGGCGCACGTGCTGCCGTTCTTCGCGACGTTGGGAGTACTGTGGCGCTGGAGGTTCACGTCGTGTTGGCGCCGTAGCTTGGCGGGGAGCTTGCGGCGGTCGTCTGGCCATGGCGGCGTAGGTCAGCCTCGGTTCCTCGGGGGCTGGCACGTCGACTGGAGGTTCAGGCTCCAAGGCCCGCTGTACCTTCTCGCGTACAATCTCGGTGACCGACAGCGACGCCGGGGCGCTCAGCAGCGGGGAGCAGCTTTCGGAGCTCCTCCAGGACGACGTCCCGGATAACGTCAGGCCCAAGCAGCACAGAGTTGGCCAGTCATTGGCCAATGGCTGGCAATGGTCCTTGGCCAAGTGGCCAGACAGTGGCCAGAGACTGGCCGGTGACTGGCCTTTATCTGGCCATTGGCCACTGGCCACTGGCCATCAGCCATCGGCCAAGCATTGGCCAATGAATGGCCACTCTCTGGCCACTGGCCAAAAGACCATCGCCAGACATTGGCCATTGCTTGGCCAAAATCCGTGCTGCTTGGGGGTTGTCCCGGGTATGTCGGGATGTCATTGGTAGTAGGAGGCGCGTGCTTGGAGGGCGCGCTACATGTTCGTTGCCTCCGTGACAAACGCTTCGACGGTGGTCGGCGGGTTGCGGACGAGGCCCCCAAAGATGTCGTCCCTCACCCCACACATGAGGACACGCAGCTTCTTGTCATCGGTGACTTGTGGGTCGGCACGCGCGCTCAGACGCAGGACGTCTTGAACGAAGCTGGTGACGCTTTCGTTAGGGCCTTGCGTCCTCGTCCGAAGAAGGTCCTGGGCTCTCTCCCTTCGGTGCTGACTGGCGAACGTCCCTCTGATATCTCCTTTCAGCTGGTACCATGATGTAGTCGAGGTTTCACGATTCTCGAACCAGTATCGCGCCGTGCCCTCGAGGGAAAAATAGACGTTTTGCAGACGCTGTTCCGGAGTCGATTGGTTGTGCAGCGCCACCCGTTCGTATTGCTGCAACCAACCTTCGACGTCTTCGTAGATCTTGCCGTGGAAGGACGTCGGCGTACGAGGGGCGACGGGCAGGTAAACGACGGGGGTGCTGCTGTGGTCTGCGTCGTCGATGAAGCCATCGTCGTTATCGCTTCGCCTTGTCCTCGCCGGGAGTGGTCCGAGCTCAGGAGCTTCTCCTTGAAGACGGCGGCTGGCACGATGCTCCGGAGTCTTCAACGGAAGGTCGTCGGGAAATGGGGCTTGCTGAGCGAGTTCTTCTAGGGGTACGTTGCACGGGCTTCATACCCGCACCTCCACCAGAAATGTCGTGAATTAAGGCGACAAGTAGGCGAAGAGTAAACTGAAAATAAAGGCTTAATGAGCCGAACTTGTGCGCAACCAAAATATAAGTAACGAAAGAGCGTCGAGGCGGCAGAAAAGCAGGCGGCGATTCGGTGGCGAAACAGAGCGCGAGCTGAGACTGACTCGACAAGGTCGCGGGTAGCCGCTTATCTACAACGCGTCACTATCTCGAAAGTTCGGCAAAGAAGGCTCGAGTGTCGCGCGCTCAGGGCTAGGATGACCTGGCACTTTCGAGAACAACAAAGCAGGTGGAAAGCTACGTCTGGTGCGAGGATGAACGCGTAGCTTCGTGAAGTCGGTGACCGAGCGTTGCTTTCTCGGCACTGCGGGCGGCATTATCGTATTTGCACAGCTTCTCCCACAAATTTAAAAAAGTGGCTGTTGAACACAAAGTCCCTATAGGCAGCCGGCAATGGCCAGGCGGCGCTACGAGAGTACTGCATTCAGCGCCACAAGCGGAGGCGTCTCTGTTAATGGGGCGGCCAATCTGCCCGTCGGGCCGTTGCGAGCGGCGGCGACCTTGATTTCAGCAGTCCCCGTGTGCACCTGCGTGCCATGTCCCTGGTTCTTTTATGCGGTTTTTTAATACCATCGGGAGCCTTGATAGGTCCAAGTGTCTAGAGAATATTCTAGAGTCGTCATTTGGAAACCAGTTTGAGTTGTCTTCACTACTTGTGGCCGCCCGATCGGTCTGTGCTTCGCCCGTCTCCCAGGAAGTGACACAACACAACGAGAAGGCAGCGAATGGGTTTTTTGTACATCCCGGTTGCCCGTCTTCGAGAGCCGGCAGTCCGGACCCGCCGACCCTAGTTGTCGCCCGTCGTTCAGAGCTCACAGTCGGAGCCCGTGTCCAGGCCAGCGGATCGTCCTCCCCACGCCAGTGCTGCGTAGGCTAGCTGTTCCGGGCTATCACAGCCAGAGTCTCGCTGCGGAACCACTCCGGGATCGTCATGGACTAGGCCGGCATGGTCAGGGTTCGCCGCTTCCGCCGGTCCTGATCCGAACCTCGCTGGTAGAATTCTCCGGGGTTCGCCATGGGCCAGACCAGCCAGAACGGATCTATCGTTCCTGCCCGGCCCCAGCCTCGTACAGCACGCTCTTCCTCTTTCTTCGCCGGCTCGCCCCCGCTCGCGCCTCGCTCGGCCGTCCTCTTCTTTTCCCGACGCCCCACACGCTAGAATAAAATTTGGGTAATTAGAACCAAACTCTGCATGCTACAGAACCGTACGCACATTGCAAAGCCCGGTGTAAAATGGCGACAGACAACAAAGTGTACGTGTAAGAAGGATATTTACGCTTCGCACGAGCTTTTTCTACAGAAAACCTTTAGCGTCCTGCTTTCTGCACGCCGTCACATTTGTTACCAGACTCAGCATTAAATTTGGTTGCTGAAACAAACAAAACTTTGTGCTACGAAAATCCACTACTTGAAAACTCGCAGGTGTGGAAGGTTTTGGTTGCGACCACGCGTGCCGAACGGCATTAGGAGTGCCGGAACGGGCCGACGGGCCTTTCGCTTGAAGACCTGATCGCCCGATTCTCGACGTCACAGCGAAGCAACAATCGGCCTGATTGTTCCTATCGTATTTCCCTAGGTGGCTGTCAAAGCGACTCGTAATACAACTTGTGTAAATATGTTATTTTGCCGAGTAGTCTGCAAAACGAGTTCGTCCGACCACTTTCCAAGCCTGCACATTAATTTTCGTTCACTTCCCCGGGACCCAACAGTTTCTGTAAAATTCACTTACTTGATGCGTCGCACTGCAGTAATCCACTTCTGTCGCCGTGTCGCTTCCCAAGATCTCGAAGGGAAGCGGTGAAGTTTGACGCTTGAGTCACCTTCGCGACTGTGGCCGTCTTTCACGCAGCAGTAGCAACGTTTATTTTTGGGGGGAACTCTAGGAGTAGGCGAGATGTTACAGGAACCCGGTGAGGTCATAGAGACGTGAAGTTGGGACTTACTTTTACGAAAAACGGTTCCAAAAAAGCTAACGCCGATCCGAAATGCAACGTTCACACGTGGTTTCTGGATGCGCCCGCCCGCAGCCCCCGCGACCCGCGCAGGCCTGGCCTACCCAGTTTCTTTATTTTGCCGCCGCTAGATGGCGCAACGTGTCGCGCCAAACTGCATTGCAGGTTGCCTATAGTCTTTTTAGCACCTTCCAAGTTATCTCGTTTGTGTGCTTCCACTAGAAAGCAGGACTTCAACGTGTAGGTAATGGGATAAGCCACCGCATCAAGATTTAGCTCGTGGTGTGGGCGTCCTGTATAATATACCCTTTTCCTGTGGTAAAGCGTATATTGGGCAGGGGGCAGATGTGTTCATGTTAGAGCTCGGGAGCATTCTCTGTCTTTGAGGTCTTCACCTTCCGGTCACCCAGCCGTTCATTGCGATAGGTTTGGCGGTTCACCTCGGTTAGGTGACATTGAAATTTTGGCTAAACGTTCAAAAGGAATGGCTAGGCAAATTCATGAAGCCTTTACATTCTACAACGCGGTTCCGATGTATGCGTAAGTTCAGAGTCAGTTGTGTTATCGAGTGAAGAGTTCGAGCTTGTTCGGAGTTTGGGCACATTTGTTTAACACTTTCTTTCTGATTTCCTGGAAGCGATCCTATGGCTCGGTGTCCAATAGCTACAAGCGCGTAAATGCAGTCAAAGAACGGTGCCCACCCACCACCAGGCCGCGTGCTAGACAGTTACTCACAGAGCATTAGGGCTCGCGCTGCAGTTTTGGCTTTGCTCAGACCTGACGTGCAACGATGTATAGTTATATGTTTTTCTCTACTACTTACTTTCCTTTTTCATTTGTTTTTTGTAATGGTATACTTTCTGTTAGAAATTCTCCGGATGGCACGTGACAGCGAAGATGTCCTACATGTTGGATTCTTCTTCTTTTAATTTCTTTGTCTTCTTATGTTTATGTGTTTTAGGAAGACGAAAAAGAGAGTAGTCGTGATTCAGTGCTGTGTCTGTGTTCCTTCTTCTACTTGTCCTTGTGTACGTTCGCGCTGCTTTATTTATATGTTTGAAATGCACCACCAACTAGCCCACCTCCGAACATTAATGTAGTTACGAGTTCGCCTCGTGGATGGCGCATCGTGCCAGTAAGTTCTCTGGTCGTAAGAGATCACAAAAACTCCGACGTACGCAAATGGAAGTTTGTGAACGGACCTTGATATATTAGATGTGGCTTCGCTGCACGAACACTTTGATTACGGCCATGTTCGCCCTTGTTTGGCAACAAGCTGGTGGCACCATCTATCAGTTGCTGTGGCACACTTCCGATCCGCGTAGTCTTTCTACTTATTTAAGCGTCCTTCTTTCATAATAAAAGAGACTTACGTCTGACAGCACAATCAACGATCAGTTAGCGAAGATAGCGCATACGTTGGATATTGCAAATACGGAAAAACCCGCCGTCTCAGTACTCAACCGGAAGTTCCTAAGGGCTTTTAGCGCTCAAGTGCCAGCACGTTTTGACTAACGAGGGAAACAGTGAATAGAAAGATAAAGAACGAAAAGTTTAGGAGATGACACTATTCTCTGCTGAACCTTGCGGACAATGTAAGGACATCAGCGGTAATCTTTACTCACCAAGAAACAACATAAATGCATGCAGTCAGAGCACTCAGTACGTGTTTGCATAAATGTAGACAGATTCGTCAGAAATCTGCACATGCATAGTTTAACGGAATAACTCAGTTGTGATTGATGCCAAGATAAATAAAAAACTGAATTCGAAAAGCTTCATTTACCATGGTCCAGCAACCAAACTGTTGCCGAAACGTCGAGAGACTTTTTTATTTTTAAGATAAATGATGATGAAGATGTATGAATTCGAGTGTTTTGTAATATACTCAGAGTCAGGTGACTGTAAAAATGGCAGTCCACACTTTGATATATCGCCTCTGCGAAACTTATGAACCTGTCATACTTTAGCTTCGGTATGCCGGATCCTAGCGACATCACCTAGACGACAAGGCCTGTGCCTCTCCTCCACTTCACACATCATCACTAGTAGACCCACGCAGCTCCGCCTAGGTGGCGTGAGTATGGCCGCCGACGCGTCTTTCAGTGTCTCACAACAAGCCTGACGCTAGAACGCAGCGCCACCAAGACGAGACGTGGCTGCCGCTTTGCGACGACCCTGACGTGCTTTGGCGTGTTTGCCACTTGGAGCCAATTGAGGAGCCACTAACGACGACGTCATGCGCAGGTGTTTTCTTCAAGGCGATACTGGCTCTAAATAGCCTAACTTCGTCATTGAATCCGCTGAAGATTCATTGAGTTGTCTGACTTGTCGCGTGTGTAGCCTCTATATTTGCTCGACTGACAAGAAACCAAACATTTGAATGCACCACTTGAGGGGAACATGGAGAAATGTTAGACAACTTTAGAGGTAAGTAGTTTGCTAACTATCACTCTCTATTTATACCGCGATGTCTTGCGGGTCAAGAGAATTGTCCCGAAGAAATACGTTTTTAGTTTCAAGAGTCATTATGCTATAGAAATAATATATATATTCACGTTTTGGCGACACACATTGTGTATGCTTTAGTATTTTAAGAGGAATATCTCACCATTCTTGCGTTGAAGCAGTCAAAGCTCTTAATACATATTTGCTTGAGGAGTTCAGGATCTCGGATGATCACTTACAGGTCTGAAGCCATGGAAGTATCTGCATGATGTTACAAATATGCGATTGCAGGAATTCGGAATGGCATCAAAATACTTTTTTGTGGGTGTCAGAGAATTTTAACATTATAAAAATTAGTTAAAAACCTAAGCGACTAAGCATCTCAATATTCGCCAGGTTGATAGTTTCCGAGAAGTACCTCACTGAATATTATTATTTAGCTTAATAATTCATAGAGAGAATTGTCCGAAATATTTACCGCTACATTTTTGTGCGGAATCTGCTACTGAAGGAGCCAGAGTCGCCCATATAAATGTTGGCAGATATGTGCATATATTAATCACAGGCATCGGTATACTATAAGCAGGCAAATTCTTCGTAGGTTTGTGTTTTTGTTTCCTTGGTAACGAGGCAGAAGACTGTTCCAAACCGCACAACATTCATATGGCTTCAGGCAAAGCCAAAAAAGCAGGTTCTGCGACGGGAACATATATTCGCACGCTTTGCTTACGAAGAGGTGGCATTCAAACCCGCAGGTGGAAATGAATCATGAGGGATATATTCTGGACCAACCCAACTGCATCGGTCGCTACTGCAAGCATGCGCATTGTTTAACTTGTCGAGTAAGAACTTACCCTATGTTTCTTGAGCGGCGAATGGCTTTGCATCTTATTTTGCAACATATTTTCTTAATGATGAAGACAAGGACGATAATAGGCGACTAATGATATTGTTTTATAATCTAAACTACATCCTTACCAATTCTTTTCTTCTGAATATTAAAATAAAATTTGGGTCGTTTATTAGTAAGATGCTAACATCCCTTTGTGTGTAAACTCAACAATAATGTATGTTTGGTTCATTCATTGGAAAGGAAATTCGCTGAAGGACAGAAACGCAGCATACCCAACAACATCGCCATATTTGGAGGCCCACTCTTCTGTTGCTTTTAACATGCCCTGCAATATCAAGTAAAACGTTTTAGGCATAGACAATAAGAGAGAAAAATAGGCACGACCTAATGATCGCTCATCAAACGCCAGTCGACTTTAAACACATAGGCCTGTGGTCTACTGTCGCTGAAATATACAGGCATGAGCAGTCCAACGCATTTATTTGCGCAATTTCAAGTTTTTGAAAACGCTGTCGTCTAAACCAAGCCTTGAACGCAAAGTTTAGGTGACAGCCTCTAAGCTTACAAGAGCCTCCAGAGAGATAGATTTGGATGGTGGGGACCACATTCGTAGCAAACGCCCATGTAAAATGTTGTCGCTCACAATGTGTACGGGGATATATAGTTAGCAGCGATGCTTATTTTTTCTCCTAGATATGGAAACAATCCACGTTTTAGTATCTTATGCGCATAACTGCAACATATAACGAGGTGTCAGGTAAGCACATTTGTGTTTTCTATTTTTTTAGCTTTCAGAATTATTAAGAGTTATCTTCTTCACTATGGACACCTTGGGTTAATGAGATCGATCACAGTTTTCTATGACCTTTCATCAATCGAAGAGGTCAACCGCAGTGCTGATAAATAATTCACCTTCTTTATATACTTCGCGTAGATTTCCATATATGGGGTGAGGTCTTGGTCCTGGTACGCCCAGTTCATTTGAAGAACGTCGTCTTTGTCTTCCACAACTTGTACACCCTGCAGAAAATGCAACGCAATTCCTTTTGTAGAACTACTATTACCAGTATTAGTAGTTACTACTCGTACTAATAACTACTAATAGAAGTAGTAACTACTTCACTTGCGGTCAGGGAATAATGAGCAATAATTGTTTAAAGGGCAACTCCGCTCAATTCCGAAGATTTCAGGATGAGTGAGTGATTTCGGATCAAAAAGCCCTAGTAAAAAGACAACTACGTTGTTTGCTTCGCGAAAAATGGGATATATATTTTTAAATCTAATTTTAAACACGAGGGGAAATCGAAACCGAAACTTCGGCTCCGTCCGGCAACATTGGCCTCGGGCCGCCAAGTACATGGCCATCACGTGGTACGAGATGTCACGTGATCCTCGGCCCAACGACGGGCGGGATGGGGGCGGGCGTGTGGGCAGGCGCGAGTGTCGTCTGCTCTGCACCGCACTCTTCGCCACGTTTTCGTGTCTACGGCATTCGACGACGTCTACACAACTGCGACATAAGTCTGAGTTTCGTCCATAGTGTGGACGAAACTCAGAGAGACTATAATCACAAACGGTGAGACGACGACAGTGGTTGTGACGCGAAAGACGGCGGCAACGGCGGGACCACGGCAGGCGGCCGGTCTGCTCCCAGAAGCGCGCTGCGCAGGCGCGTACGCCAATCACGTGGACACCGCTGAGCGCAGAGAGGCAACGTTGCTGACGTCATGCGCTACGCTCGATAGAGAAGTAAGAACAAGCAAAAGGGCGCCATGAAAATGACGTTTAGCTTCAATGTTGGCTCCGCCCATGCCGTAGCCTTGACTCCGCTGTTGGTTGCGCCTGAATTCGCCCTCGAGTCAGCCGATTTCGGCAACTTGGCGAGTTGCAAAGTTTGCCGGACCGTTTAAGAAACATCATAGACAGAACTGCGTCGTAATATTTGACGTGTGGTCTTCCTAGCCGACATCTGAAGAGGACTGCATTGTTTTTCAAAACCAAGAATGAAGCGGAGTTGCCCTTTAAGACAACTTCGTCAGTTATTTGGCAATATGTATATGGCTCAGTTTTTTTCATCTCAATTTTGATTGAAGCGATTGAAAATTTCGATGTTTCAGTGAAACTTTTAATATCACTTGAACAGCCATTGAAATCATCGTATCAATTGAACAACAAGAAATACCAGAGAGGTTAAAAAAGCAACTTTCACCGTCTATTCAGGCACTGTTCGCGGCTTACTTACGATTTAATTGCTTGCTGATGTACCTCGCTGTATTTCGTTTGTACGTTTTATAGTACTTTGTTTTACGTGCTTTGTTAAGGCACACCTTGAAACAATGCCAAAACTAAACGTCTAAAATCAACAAAATAAGAAATATTCGTCATTAGTAGAAAATAATGTGAAATTGCGTAACGAAAACAAGAACGCAGTTATTTTTCCATCCCAGGACAACTCGAAAAGTGGTGTGTGTTCGAAGGGGACAAATCTAAATAAATCAGCGTTATTTTCGGACAGTCTATGGAGTAATGACTTTCGTTTCACCACCGCACAGAACGGATACTGAGCGTAGCTATATATCCCAGTAAAAACAATGCTACAAGCCCTATCTGCACTTATGAGAGCGAAAAGATGGAAACTGTAAAAGTCTACATAGGTGGCTATTGGACTAATATCCTCGTGTAAAAACTGTAAATAATTGTGGTGTTCGCTTTCTAGTGCAGTACGTCAGACAGCGTGCGGACTCTGTAAAAGGACGACCTGGTGCGATATAAAATATAAACTCACTGTACAACGTTGCCAGAAATTGCAAGAGCAATGCAGGCTGTAATTCCCAGAAGCATCGCGGCGGTCACTGCGTGCACGATGTGCTTCCTATTCTATACTCTTACGTATAAATGCAAAATGCTACGCTCCCTAGAGGAAACCGCAGCCGTTGTTTCGTTAGTTTTATATATATATATATGTACAGGGTGCTTCACGAAAGGTGGACAAATTCGATATTGTGAAAACTACGTGTCGCAACACAAAAAGGCCTGTGTCGTTGTGTCCTGGGCCAGGGACCCATTTAGGAAAATTACTAAGGTCCGGGATAATTAAGTTGTTAATTATTTTTGCGTAATTAACTTTTTTAATATTGTGTTTCAGGGCATGGTTTTCAATTAGAAAATTGCTCAGCATCATCGAAAAACACTAAATCAACAAATTGCAGAACGATAGAACGCACGCGAAGCATTTTACGGCTTTCTGAAAACCGCACAAATTCGACGGGTTTTTAAGTTTTCGGTTTGCTATCGGAGCGCATCTCGGTCCCGACGGCACCGCGCCCCGTGGAGAAATAGTGCAACCAATCCTCTGCTGCGTCGCGCGAGGACAGCGCAGCAGAAGTTGGTTTGCACTATTTCTCCACTGGGCGCGATGCCGTCGGGACCGAGATGCGCTCCGATAGCAAACCGAAACTTAAAAACCCGTCGAATTTGTGCGGTTTTTCAGAAAGCCGTAAAATGCTTCGCGTGCGTTCTATCGTTCTGCAATTTGTTGATTTTGTGTTTTTCGATGATGAAAAGTAATTTCCTAATTGAAACCATGCCCTGAAATACTATTTAAAAAAAATTAGTTACGCAAAAAATAATTAACAATCTTAATGGCCCGGACTTAATAATTCTCCTAAATAGGCCCCTGACCTAGGATTAAAACGACTCAAGTCTTTTTTTGTTGCGATGCGTAGTTTTCGCAACTTCGAATTTGTCCACCTTTCGCGAAACACCCTGTACATATATATATATATATATATTATTTTTTTCTCACGTGCCTACTTTATGCAGATGTAAATTCCACACCACCGAAACATTTTCTGCTGAATTTTAGATATCGCTCCGAATGCAATTTGTTTAATTATATGAAATGACGGGGAACCATTGCGCCTTTTGCGCTGTTTGGCAAGCTGCCCTGACTCGTAGTCGGAAAACCTTGTGGACAAAGTGAACAGATAAATTAGGCACTCTAACTGATTCACTTTAATGAATGTCACATCGCCTGGTTTACGGGAGGAGAACGGAGGTGGTGCTGAACACTTAGGTACACTCGCCTTAATTATTCACGCGCCAGCCTATAGCCTGCTCCCTGATTCGCTTACCCGTTAAGCGCAAACAAATCTGAAAGCCGGCTAAAGGCTCGCCTAGCGGATTCTTGTTCCCCTCGCGAGATGCGAGCGATCGCTCTTTGTGCCGCTTGTAGATCTGGAGCCGGCGGGGCGCTCACCGAGCCGCTCCAACCAATCCGTGAGAAAGTGGCGGAACGTGTGGAGCGGTCCGGAGTTGTTCCCCGCCCAGCCTTTTTGCGATTAGTGCGATCTGTAGTTATTCACAATATTTCAGTTTCGTTATCAACGTTCGTGCGGGGGAGTGAAGGAATTTCGCGGCTTGTTTGATTCGATTGCTGGATGGGCTCTCTTGCTACGCTTGTTTTCGTTCCTCTCGTCATGACTGACTCACTGGAGCAAATACTGTAACGATGACATCGGCAGTTAATCTCAGGACGTCTAATAAAACGCAGTGACGGCGAAATCAGCGGCAGCGACGAAGATACTAGCTTAGCTCAAGCTCGAGTGACGACGAGGCAGCCGTTCTCGGCGAAGTGTTTGCCGAGTCGTTCTCCTTTGAGCGTGACTAAGCGTGACGTTGTGCGCGCCTCTTCGGATGAATAGCTGTTTGTCGTTTGCTCTTTAAGGGGTCTGTGTAATGTAATTGGTATAATTAGTAGACAACACTGCCAAATACTCCACAGATGGAAGTCGCCTTCGGAGATGACGATCTCTTCATGGCATACGTGTTTGGTATGGCTTAATTGCATCCTATGGCTCGTACAAGAAGTTCTAGTTGTATTCATCGGGTTTATATAACTGTACAAAAATGATGTCATAACGTCGGGGTCACCGTTAATCAAGTAAAAAACAATCAAAATGTTTGTCAAAGCATGAAGCTTCGATCAGAACTTGATGCTTTCAGCAAGATAGCAATGGGAACCGAATCTGTTAAAAAGCGAGGGCAGTCGCTCTGAAAGCGGTGGCACTGCTCCGCAGTGCATGCCACTGGCGTGGATCACCTGACCGATCGCTCACGGAGGCCAACCGCTTGACGATAGCTTGCGCTGAGCGCCCGGCATCTGCCAGGGGAAGGGGCTATAAGGCGTTTTTGCCAGTTTTGCCCCCGAACCTTCTTTCTGTCCTTCCTCCGATCATGAGATCTGACGCCAATACTGCCTACTAATCATAGTACCGATATGGACCTTGTGTGGGGTGGGGCTTCGTGTCGCCGGCCCGAAGGCCACAGGGCTCAGGCTGACGTGCATTTTCTCACTGCGTGCGTACGTTTTGAGTTACAGAACTTTGAGCGCTTGTTCGCTTTTTATATCTCCCCTTTTCTGACTCCCTCGTCGTCAACGAAAGGAAAATGAAGAAAAAGTATGGAATTTTTAAGTTTTCAAACTTTCTCATAATAATAAATTGCAGTCAGTATTGGGAAAATTAAAATTGCCAACATTTATCAGGCTAAATTTCTAAAATATTTCTGTCAGAACAAAAGCCGCACCTTGGAATTCGGCTGCAGAATCATCAGAATAATCTGGCGGTCGATAACAAACTCCGAGTAAGGTTTGATGTAAATTTGAGGACGCAATTACCCACACCATTTCAAACGGTGACGGAAGTTTCATTCAATTGCATCATAGTGTTTCTGACAGCAAGAAGCCCCCTCCCCCCTCCCCTTCTTTTAGGTTTATCATATTCAAACAGCACGGACTTTTATATTTACCATGAACAATTCGTACTCATGATTATTTAAAACGTACAGCGAAACAGATGGGTCGGAATAAAGAAGACAAACAAACGCTGAATTTACGACTGAAGTTTTATTCGTCAAGGCGCAGCCTATATACACGACCATAAAAAAGAAGCACAAACAGCCAATGACTCTTCACTGGAACCCCGCACTGTCATCGCGCATGCGTTTCGTCGTGAAAGGAAATATAATTCTTTAACCGACCCTTTGGCAGTCAACTCGTGAGTCAAAACCAGTGGGGCCAAGCAGTCACCAAACAAAGACAAAACACTTGACACCAAGTGGGACGCGTCATGCTTGCTACTATCTGAAATCACGAGATAGTCGTCAACGTATCTAAATTTTTTACCACATTTCAAATCGTCTAAAAGGCTAAAAAGATCTCTGACGTGATGTGCGAGGTATATGTCGCTGAGTATGGGAGCGATGCAAGCCCCTATGCACACAACCTTCCTTTGCAAAGCCCAAGCTTCCATTCTGAACCGCCCAAGCTTCCATCAGAACAATTCGTAGTCCTTTATTTCTTTGCGTAGCTAAGTCATCGTCAGGGGCACTTGGTCAGTGACAGCTGAAGAAGCGCACGACGTGGCGAGTGTCGTCAAATCCTTCCAATCGCCCTCCAGCCAATGAGACCGCATGAGTTGCCGGTAAGAACGTCCAAAGGACCAATCACGATGC
>JAZHYW010034480.1:0-11514 GCA_037355805.1 Ixodes ricinus | reverse complement strand
GCGATGTCTTTCCACGTAAGCTTTTCTCCTTCGCCACTCCAGCCCGTCTTTGTGCGTCTGTCCAGCTTTTTGTAGGAGGCCTTGCGCTCAGGTGGCCGTCGTTTATTTGCTCTGATGTCTCTTTCACGACAGTTCACCGTGCGAATTAATTTTTCTCTTCTTTTGAAAGCTCACCAACATTTTTTTTATTTGGGACAAAAGTAGTTTAAAAGAAACTGAGTAATTTTCTCGAAATCACTGTCTGAAAGTAATTCATTACATTACCAATTTACCAGCCCAGAAAGATCATTAATTACATTACTCATTACCACAGAAAGTAGTTTAATTACTGTAATTTCACTACAGTAATGTCATTATTGCCATCTCTGGCGCTCTCCAACCTAAAGCAGCAGTCACGCTGCCCCTACGTCGTACGAAAGTCGCGGTGGTCGGTGCAGCACACACCATGACAGAAGAGTCTGCGTACGCGTCTCAAGCACGTTATAGAAAGCAGCGTTCGCTTCATGCATTTGTACGCTTCAAACCAGGGTTGGGCAGTATCGCGATACAAATGTATCGCGATAGTATTTCAGAAATACATTTCGTATCTGTATTTCTGTATCGCGATACATTTTTTTCACCAGTATCTGTATTCCTGTATCGAAATACATTTTGAATGTTCCTTTGTATCGCGATACAATCAGGGTGAAATGTATTTCGTTACATTTCTTGAAAAATACTCCCCCCCCCCCAAAAAAAAAAAAAAATACAAATCCGAACGCATTTTTTTTGCTTTTTACTACTTCTGAGGGCACTCAGGGTCAAGGAGATGCTGGGGCATTGTTACCATGCTGACCAAGGTTCCTTCCGATTCTCCAAACTATTTTTCTATGCGTCCTCTTCTCTCTTCTGAGAAGTGTTGCGTAGTCGGGGACTCGAACCAGGTGGCGTGCCAGGAGTGGAGTCAGAGCATCTTGTGCCGCAGGTCCTTAGGTAGGGGTTTCTTGAGTCATTGTTTGCTGGCATCCAAAGCCCGCTGCTAACCGTCTCTCTTGCCTTAGCGTACACAGTACACCCAGCCGGCAAAGCTGAGTCACAGTCCGTTGCAGCACGAGCCTGGCGGTGGTTGACTTGAAATAGTAGGATGACTCACGCAGTGAAGTTCAACACATATTCAAATGCGTCTGCGGCTGCGCCCGTAATATTGCACGGCTCAAGGGTACGTCATCAGCCGACGTGAAAGTGACCCGCTGCTCTGGTGATCCGAAACCCAGGAAGGAGGTCAGACGTGGCCTCGCTGTGCCGACCCAGACTTCGTACACCTGCGACTCGTCTCGAGCGCGCTGTTTCTCGGAGAGCTCGCACCTGTGCCGGCAATATCAGGTCGCAATCCACGAGGTCTCTATTTGGAGTATGCAAGGCGAAACTTGAGGACTGCAATCCATGCGTCGGTGGCGGAGGGTCGGCAGGAAGGACCTTCACAACAGGGATGCCACCGTATCGTTTTTTCAACCGTAACAGAAGATAAGACATGTGTTCCAGGATGCTTCAGGTGGTCCACCATTCTCGAAAATTCCAAATGACACTGCCTGTGCGATCTTCAACGAGGTAACCTACAACGAAAGTACGTATTGTCCTTTCATACAGCAGCGTGGTAAAGTTTCATGTTCAAGGCCACACCTACAGATAAAGAATACCAGTTCATTCCACCGTGACGTCACGTGATAAATGTTGACAGGGGCGTCCTTATTGGACAGGGGCGTGGTGACGTTTTGATGGGATTTAGGATGACATAGAATTTATTTAGAGGTCGAAGTCTTTTCGCATCCCTCGTCAGACAGACAGGATGTCAGGGAAGGGACCGCAGTCAGTCCTTGATGGAACGTTTTTTTGAGCCCATTGAAGACTCCTCGTCGTCCGAAATCACTACCTTCAAAGCAAAGTGCCAAGCCTACGGGAAAGTAATTTCGGGATCAAAAACTTCCACTTCCAACTTCAAGCTTCATCTCATTTGGCGTCTCAAACAAATTTGAAAAATGTATTGCAGTATCAGTATTTCTGTATTTGTATTTCTGCCCTCCCTAAAATGTATTCCTGTATTTGTATTTCCAAATACTTTTTGCCTCTATTTAAAATGTATTTCCGATACGTATCGCGATACACTTTTACAGATATATTTCAGTATCAGTATTTTAGCTACTATTTTAATGTATCCCAGTATTTGTATTTCCAAATACATTTTTGAGTATTTCTGCCCAACCCCGCTTCAAACGCACCTGCAGACAGGTTTTGTATCACCGCTGTGGCAAAACCGTGATATAAAAAATGGATGGTTGGATGGATGGATGGATGTACCCTTTGAAACGGGCGGTAGCTTGCGCCACCTATACCTAAGTCTAAAAAGACAAACACGCGATTCATTCGCCCTTGAAAGACCAGTTTGTTTCCTCTTGTACAATCCCGAGGCAGTGTGGGATATCACTCACACTGCCTGGTGAAATAGATGGAATGGATGGATGTTAATGGCTATACCCTTTGTAACGGGCGGTTGCCTGCGCCACCTAGCCTAAGTCTAAAAAGACAAAAACTTTGTATGATTCCTCACGCCCTTCTAAGACTAATTTTCTTCCCCTAAGTACCACTAGGCAGTGTGAGATATCACGAGGATAACCTTCGGTGGATCAAGCAAAAAAAAAAAAAGCTAAAAACATTAATTCATTTTTTTTCCTCCTCTTCCCCCGGCGAAGGAGTCGCCGATTTTCCTCTGGGCGTTACCCCAGCACCGGACCCACAGGGAGACAGGGTTGAGACTTTGGGCCGGAGCCATGAGTCATAATCTTTCCTTTGTCCCGCCTGTCCCCAGCTGTGCTAGTTAGTTGTCCATCATTTAATTTTCCCTAGATAATTTCCACCAATCTTCTAATCGCCACTTTGTCACTGTAATCCTTTCTCTTCCGTCCTTCCATCGTCGCCAGTAAAACCCAGGGCCCTGGCCAAATCTGTTACCCCTTCAGGGAGGGCAGGGCGAAGCCCTCGTGCACATCAAAACCAAATGCTCTAGTGTATCCCTCTCATTATGGCAGGCGGCACATAATGTGTCTGTCTCCTGAAATTTAGCCCTTTGCGTCCTCGTACTCAAAACTCCCGTTCTCGCCTCGAACAGCAAAGAACTTCCCAGTGAATTGTCAAACATATTTTCCTTTCTTCTGCCCTGTTTTCGTGACCTGTAGACTGTTAGAGCTGATTTCTCCTGCATTCTTCCGTCCCACATTTTCCCTCTCTGCCTCTTTTACTCCCGTTTTTCACTGAAGTAGTCTGTTCAGCCCCATCGCCAGTGTGTAGGTATTTAAATGTAAGCTTTCGGGTTCGGTTTGTCCATTTTGTTTGAACTTTTAACGTATAAATACTTGAATGCCTTCCGTGCCCACCGGATATCTTCCATTTCGGTCAACCTTTGGTTAAAATTCAACTAACCAATTGCCTCCCTGCTCTCAAAAGGCGACCATCCCATGTCCCCCTGTACTCCCTCATTTGGTGTTTTTCCATGTGCTCCCAGTGCCAATCTGCTTGCGCTTCTTTGTCGAATTTCTAATCCTGATTGAACTTCTGATTTCATGCACAGTACTGCATTGCCAAAAGACAGTCCTGGTACCATCACTCCTTTCCATATTCCTCTGACCACTTCATATCTATTATAATTCCATAGTGCCTCGAGCTTCATAATAGACGAATTTATTTTCCATTTTCTAATTATATTCTCCTCATGTTCCTCTAGATATCTCCTTGCAGACTGTCCTTTGTCCTTCCCGCGGCTTGACACAGCTTACGGAAGCCTTCGGCAGCCAGGAGTTGGGACGCTGCCTGCGGTGACGGCGACACTTCCAGTTTCTCGTGTTTTTTGTTTTTGTTTTTTTTTGTTGCCACTTGGAGACGGCTTTCGACGCAGAGTCAGTAAGACGCTAAGCACACTTGTCGAAGACGCGTTCCAGACGACCAGGGTGAACATTATGCGTAGAAGAGAGACACTGCGCAGGCGCAGTGCCTCTCGCATGCGTTCACCGCCATAGTGACTTGGCATTTTTCGCCCGGGCGATCTGTGCTGGAAAAGTGTGAATACGCAGACAAACACGGCGATATCTTTGAACGCTAGGCTCCCCAAAACCATAAATATAAACGGCAAATATATAATAATATAATCATATTATATTATTATCTTTGCCACTAACATAAATATAAGTGGCAAAGAAAGTGGGAAGAAAAGTGTTTATTTCCTTTAAGTTCTCCCCTTTCTCCTAGCCTAGCTCTGGTCCTCAAATAAAGCTCCCTACACGAGCCCGAGTAAGGCGCCTGCAAGTTCGACGCAGTCTAAATCAAAATGCATACGGCCGAGACATTTTAGGGAAACGACTTTTCGCTACCTCCCCCCCCTTTTTTTCGTGCGTTACTCACTTACGTCTATACATACACGCGCATGCGTACATACAAGGGAAACGAATGGCCACATTAACGGAGAAGCGGTAGTTTTGCATACGCACGAATAATGACCCCCCCCCCCCCCCCCAGGAGGGCCCAAAAAAAATGCCAACTCGCAGTAAAGAAATATGTAGACGCATACCGACTCGTGCAAGACGCCCCCAGGAAAGAGGAAAATCCGCTGCGCGAACATGTCAAGCTTTTATTATTTAATCCGACATGAAATATGAACCCGCATACATTTTCTCCCCACCATCCCCCTGCTTTTCCCTTTTTTTTTATGCCTCTTGCGCAGACAGTTTCTCTAACGCATTCCAGCTTCCGCAAACTCAGTCCGAGATTCAATTTGCCACGACTTTTCCCTTTGGGGACTCTCGCTACCCTTTTTTTCCTCGCCTTCTTTTTTCTAAAAAAAAAGAAAAGTGTTTGTTTTTGTTGTTGCTTTTTAACTATTATTTTGCGCCGGTGTGTGTCGTACAGTGCTGAAACTTACTAAAAGGAAATGCCCCTCCCCCCCCCCCAATTTCCCTCCCTCACTTCTTTCCTTTTTTCCCTTGTTCTCACTAACATCCAATCCCTGGTCTTCAAATAAATGTATCTAAATATATACATTTCGTTCTCGCGCATAATTATCATTCGTCGCGGGGAACCTTACCGATCATGCTTCGCTTGCGGCCCCGCCGTCGCCAGCTTAATAATAAATGTCCCCTCCTTTCATTTCAACCGCCAAGTCCTTCCGACCGAGGTACGTGGGCTGTCCCAGTTCGCTGGAGGTAACCAGTTGCAGTCGCCGGAAACTGTGCGTCTCAAGAAGCAATTTCAGGGGCGGAGGGGGTAGAATAAATATGGGGTTTTTCCCTCCTACCGTTGTTATCTTTTGCTTCTTTTTTTTCTTCAGCGCGTCGTTTATTTTATTAAACCGTATATTTCACGCGCATCTTTGGAGCATACGTTGAACGCCGAAGGTGAAGGAAGCAGACGCGTGAAGAAGTGTGGAGAAGTGGGAACTTTCCTGGTTCGTGTTTTATCTGTCGTTTCTTTTTGTTTGTGAAAGAGAGGAGGACACAGAAGGGAGAAAGGCGCGTTTGTCAGACTCAAACCCATAGTAAAGTATTTGGTTGCTCTGTGTGAGGCAAGAGAAAAGATGGTGACGTATGACTGTTGGCGACACTTACGCGACAGAGAGAGAGCGTCGTGGTGGGTTGCCTTCCACATTTTCCAAGCACTCCCTATGACGCCTCAAAGGGGACTGTGTTTTAACCCAAGAAGACAGGAGTAAGACTATCAACGTTGATGGTGGTGGTTTTAAGAATGCAATGACTCTAAAGGCGTTATCTCTTATCCTAGGACCGTGCCCCTTCGATCCAGAACTCTGGTCTTGCTGTCGAACCGGTAGTGTGAACTGGCCAAGATTAAGGCCAGAAGCGTCACGAACTGAGGAACTGTTGCGCCATGGCGAGGCAAATCCTGCTAGTGACCGCAAGGACGAAGGTTGAGGTATATTTTAAGCCAATTAATACTTTTGTTTGGGTGTTTTTTATGTTCTCATACAAGCTTACTGCAGACCTCGTAAAAAGGTACCGCGACTACTGACTAGGTGGCGCAAGCCACCTGATTCCAAGGGTTTAGTCGCATTTATCCCCCATCTTTCCGGTTTCTGCGCTTGACGCTTGGCGCAGCACGAACAGCACCTACTCACTTCCAATAGACTACTTCCAAAATCCCGGCATGCAACAGTGCGCGCGTTGCATTATGGGACCTCTTTGACCATGGAGAGGAATGGCCCGGTTTCGATTTCGATTGCCCCGTTGACGAAGTAGTGCATCTCGGCACTGCATGAAAATAAAGTCGGCGCTCGCTTGCATTGCGCCTATTCATCTTCGTAAGAGACCCCCCCCCCCCCCCCCCCCACACACACACACACACTCAGACAAGGACATCCTGCGACCGTAAGAATTTGCCTAGACTTAGCGAGAAGTAGGAGTACAGCCGGCCGCATTTCATACCTTTCTGGCAGCCTGGCTACAACTCCAGAGTGGCGCATGACCCTCCGCGTC
Source organism: Ixodes ricinus (assembly GCA_037355805.1). NCBI lineage: Eukaryota > Metazoa > Arthropoda > Arachnida > Ixodida > Ixodidae > Ixodes > Ixodes ricinus. The sequence continues at coordinate 5,005 of JAZHYW010034480.1, read as the reverse complement.
GCGGGTCATTTAAAAAGCCTAAGACATTGAGACGACGGAACAGAATTATAGGCCTAGTACACTTCTTCTTCCTTTGTTTGCCTGCGCACAAACGTGCCCCATACTTTTATTCGCATTAGTATAGGCAACACCTACAGTATTTTAGATTTAAGGAAAGTCGCGTACTCGAAAATGCACGCACTGTATTTAGTCGTGACGGGATGCCGTGAATAGCGGTTGGCAAATCGAAACCGCAACCGTGAGCACTGTGTTCCCAAGATACTGTGCGCGACACTATACGCCGGTAGGATCGCTTCGATTTTGCAAAAGGTTTATTCAACGAAAATTTTAATTTAAGAATCTCAAAACTTGAAAGCACGAAATGTGAGAACACTTGACTTCTAATGTTTTTGTAGCATCATATTTTGGATGACGCTAGATTCAACATATACGATTAAAAACCGACATTTCCGTCTCTTTAGCTACGTACCAATTAGCCCAAAATCTTATAACTTATTAGCTTTGAATTACAAAGGATGTATCCAACAATTATTGTTTCAAGTCGAGCAAAATTAATTGCGAGGCGTAAATTAGTCACGAAAGACTTCTTTCTGCACCCTCTAGATTCTACAAAGCCCCAGTATTAATATGAAATAAAAATACTGCGTTTTTCTTTACTTCTTGTTGCCCCTAGTTTTCTTTTTTAATGTAGAGATCAAGAATTTATTGATATTTTATTTTTCTTTATAGGAGACCTATCAGGGCCAGCAGATCCGCAATTACGTTCGCTCTCCCTGTCTCCGGTCACCCCTTTATCGCGGCACAAATTTTCAATCAGGAAGATCCTTTCTCCCGTGCCAATTGCGGAAATCTACTCCCCCCCGCCCTTTCCCTTCCAAACAAAAAAAGAAAAAAAGATAAATCGTGGACAAAAAAGAAAAATTAATTATATAAAGTCTCAACAAATCACCCATGACACACACGCACAAAAGGGTTTTGCGGAGATTTCGGCCGAATATGTAGAATCCGGAAAATAAAACACAAATAAAATGGGGAATCGGCCCAGGGATTTTAGGGGACCTATTTTGCTCTCATTTGGCCGTCTTGAAGTGAGTCGAAGCCAGGCGGCGCTTTTGATGTCGCTTCTTCTCTCTTTTAATTTTCTCGCACCTCATTTCTAAGATGGTTTGCTGTGTTCCCGAAAAAAAAAAAAGAAGAGTGAATATAAAAAAAGATAATGCTATAAAACCGCATCTGCTGTTAAATTTTCTCAGTCGTCATTCATTAGACCAAAGTTCGACTCGTGGAAAGTACGTTTCCTTTCTAATGCGAAATCATTAACTCTCCCATGGAGCCGAAGCCGGCGTTGGCTGTGACCGCGAAAGACGGGCATCTAAATAAACGACAGTTAAAATGGCTGTGACGCGTTCCCATTGGCTGCGACTCGTCACATCAGATGCTTCGTCAAGGAAGTAGGCGGGGCGCTCAAGGTCAAAGAGAACGCGCCTCTCTCTCTCACACACACACACACACACACACACACACACACACACACACACACACACAGCACACACACACACACACACACACACACACACACACACACAGCACACACACACACGCACGCACGCACGCACACACACACACGCACGCACACACGCACACGCGCACACGCACGCACGCACGCACACACGTGCGCGCACAGACAGACAGACAGACAGACACGACACAGCAACGCGGATGCACCGTCACGGAAGGCGTGAAGCCGGCAGGGTTCCCCGCGCCTGCGCAGTGGGGGGAATCGTGACGTCACCGCCGGAGCGCCGAGGGCGATAGGAAAACGTGGCCCGACGTTTGTAGGAATCCGCTGCGTGTAGGAATACTTCTGCATTCCTTGACGTCAGCAGTCTTAAAAAGCCCCTAAAAATATTTTTTTTGACAGTCTAATTAATAAACTTTACGCGAAAAAAAATTTTTTTGAGCAATATTGACAAGCGCGAGACGTAATTTAGTCGGTAGTCACGTCCTTTCCACTTGTTTTCTTTTTCGGCATATCAGGCGCGTGAAGAGAGGAGGATCGACTTCGCCGCTTCGCCTTCACGTTGAGGTGGAAAGAGCGAATGACCATTTTGTGACGTCATGGACTTGGCGCGCAGAATTTTAAATCCGTAAATATTACTCTATTTTTTTCTCGTAAAATTTATTTTTTGACACCTATGTACTGACCAGACTATTAAAAAAAACATTTCTTTTTTGTTTCAGAATTTATTTATGTGTCCTTCTGTATGTTTTTTTTTTGAATGAGGCCTATAATTTTTAAAAATATTTGATTGAAACAAGAAAACAAAAAAGGCGACGGAAATTACATATAAAGAAAGATTACATACAAGGAAAGTAAGACCTTAATAAAACGGTAAAGTGGTTTGGGAAGATGTGTGTGACTGTGGCGTTGTTTCTCAATTTGGTTAAGAACCACAACCATTAAAAACATGAAAAAAAATGTAAACAGCCTAGATAAAATTATTATAAAATGAATTTAAAAAAAAATAGAGAGCTATAATTACGGCGCGAAACGAATTTGTAGTTGGCGTCCGCGAGGAGCCCATGGCAACTAACAGTCACGTGACTGGCCACTACAGTCACGTGGTGCTTGCGTTCTTTCAGGAGCTTCCTATGGGCACTAAAAGTTACTTATTAATCCTTGTTTTAAGTGCAAAAAAAGAATATGAATAAATACCTTTTAGAGCTCATAGAAAGCTCTCAAAAAAGCGCGAGCACCACGTAATTATAGTGTCTAGTCACGTGACTGCTAGTTGCTCACTTTTCCGCGGGCTCCGCGGGCGGCAACTACAAATTCGTTTCGCGTCCGTAAATATGGCTCTAAATGTTTTTTCGTTGTAAAGTTATTTTATGAAATACTATTCACATTTAAGCTGTTAAAAAATGCATATTTGGCATAAGTATTTTAAGCGGTGAAAACTCAACAATGGTTTCGTTTAAATTTCTTCTTTTGACGGCGAATTTAGGCGCGCCTGCTGCTTTGTTGCTGCGAAACGAGTAAGAAATCAGATTGGGTTACAACTGTTATTGCAGCAGCGATTGCAAGCTTCAAGCGTTGGTCTTGACTCTTGAGTGCCCGTCTGCTCAAGGATAACCTTCAAGTGTTGGTCTTGAAGGCTCGTCATTAGGTAGTCTCAGTTGGAGGCAGCTGTCATTTGGATTTAGGTTTGGCACTATTTGTTTTTAGCAAGTAATTTCTGGTGCTAGAAGGAACTGAAGTGTAGCTAGCATACATAAAGAAGATTTAAAAATAAAATTCAAACAATGTTGAGTCTGCCTATTAGCTTGCGTTCAGCTACTTTTCCTTTAGGGCATTCAAAGAGTCTCGTGACTACTACCTCCTTTCTTTCCTTACTTACTTTATCAGGGACTCCTACGAGAACCCTTCTCTAAAATTTAGCGTTTTTATTTTATTTTACTTTTTTCTTGTTCTTTCTGAGAAACGGGTTGAACGCGTAGTCGGCGTCGGCTTAGCTTCGGACGAGAAGGTTGAGCACCGCGTAGAACCCATCTCGGCGAGATTGGGCCCAACCGCGCGCCTCCAACCCCTCCACTCCCGCGAGTCCCCTTGTCGACGACGCGGGCGGACTGGAGAACGCACAGCGGCGGCGTCGCGTGTTGCTGACATCTGCCTCGTTAGTTTCACAGCGCGGGCAATTGAAAAGCGAGCGCACCCCCCCTACCCCCCCCGCCCCCCGCCTTACTACACCCCTACGTCTACGTGTACCCCGCGGCGCGGCTCCGGTATGGGGTTTGAACCAGCCACTCTAAAGAGCGCCTCTCTTTCCTTTTTTGTTGTTTTTGTTTGTTTAGAGCACCACCGTTGGTTTTCGGGAAGCGTGTAGAAAGGAGCACTACACTAACAGCCGTTCAGGGCGTAAACGTAAAACCAGGCCGTAAGGAAGTAGAGATCGAGAGAGAGAGAGAGAAGAGAGCGCGGAACCTCTCTAAGAAACGGAGAAAGCGAAGTATAGTGCGGCGACGTCAAATATAGAGCGGGCTTTCCAATCTTCTTCGGGCCACCGAGTCATCGGACAAATTGGGCGCCGGGATTTTTCGTGCTTTGGCGTTCGCGGTAGCGGCGGCCTGTTCCCCGGCGTCGCGGAGGCGATTATGATGTGGTACGCTGGAGAGTGAGCGTGCTTGCGCGGCTAAGCCTGAAACCCGGAACGCACAGGATAATGTGGCTCATGCGATGGTAACACATTAACTTTTCGTGTGAAGAAAGTGATGTTTGTTGTTTGGAGGCTGACACATCGGGTAGTTAGTTCGACTTGTAATGCGTCTGGGTTTTATTTAGTTTTAAAGTAATGACCCGTGACGGTGACGGCACGCGTGCATTAGCACATACAATGTTAGGCATGGTACAGGCGAGCGGTCTTATTATTATCATTTCTGCTTGACTCCGGTAAAAGAACCTGGTTATCGGTTGTACTGCACTGGCCGCACTTTCCAGGTGCGGGTGAATATATGGTATCACCGCCAACTAATAAATACGGCAAAGAAAACTTGCCTCAATTAGGAATTATATACGCGTTTCCTGGAGAGCGAAGACGAACTCGGAGGTATTACCAGCCAAACCAGCGGAGGGTATCTGGCACGCCCAAGCGAAGGACCGAGTATTCATTTCGATCAACCTGGGGTTCGTTTGTCGCGCAGCCGAAATCTCGGGTACTCGGCACCTTCTCAGCAATAAACCTCCGTCAAGCCTGAAGCACCGTTCGGCCGGGATTCAAACCCGCCACCTGGAAAATCCCTAGGCCGACGCTTTGCCTCGGACTTCTGAAGGGCAAGAGGCGGGGTTAGGCGTGGGGCATCGGATATTATGTTTTGTTTCACTTAAAGTCCAGACGTGGCCGACGCTGCGAATTGATGGGCCAATCAAGCAACGTAAAACGTGGAAGTCACTGGGTATTTTTCTGAACGATTTATTTGCCGGAGTAATAGAAGTGAAGATCCGCAACAA
>JAZHYW010034478.1:0-22370 GCA_037355805.1 Ixodes ricinus | reverse complement strand
ACTGACTGAATCATCCTGGTCGGGCCAAGCCAGGACACCCGTCTACGAGAAGCAGGGGCGAAAGCAGTATAATGCCTCGCCCGGGGGGGGCCTGAAGGGTCCAACCATACCTCGGGCTGAGCTCAACCACCATGATCCCCTTTTCCTCGGACACTGGTTAAGCCACGCACAGCTGGGCGTGGGTGGGCGAACCCAGATGGCTCGGGGTTCGTAATGATGCCACTCACCAAGCACCTACTAAACTAGGTTCCCCCTGCGTGCGGGTATGGTAGCCCACGTAGCTGGGGTCTGCGGTAACGCTACTCCCCAACCATCTAGCACCTAGGGTGCAGGCGCCCCCTGCGGGGCTCGGGGTCCGTGGAGACACCACTCTCCAAACACCTGCTTTCACAGGTGCCCCTTCGGGGGCAACTGTACAAGGGTGCATTTTCGTTTGCCATTTACTTGAGAAACTGACAGTGCCCGATAAAATACTGCAGACTACAGGTTCCTTATCCCCATTAGTACAGTAAAAGTTAAACTGCCATTTCAGCCACTAGATGGCACCGAATTTTAGAAAAGGTCTATTGTCAGCTTTCCATGTATATTTCCTCCGCTGACAAAATACGTGACGTCTTTTTCTGACCTTTTTGAAACTAGCAAGAGCGTGCGTGCATAGCTGTTAGAGGCGCTGAAGATGGGCGAGAGAGGATATTCCAAAAACTCTGGATATGGTGTTAGGCTCCGGGAAGAATAAGCTTCTGCGGTGCTTGCAAATTAATTTTCTGCAGTGTTCATGCGTCGAATTTAACAATAAAGTCAATATTAGTGATCCCAAAGGCCAAATAAAGATGATTTACGTGTTATTCCGCAAATTCAGAACCGCTTCATTTTTGCTAGCATGATCGGGCCCACGCTATAGAAACAAACAACACACCACATGTGTGACGGCGCACCAGCACATGTGCGGTTTCAGTTTCGTGTAGCTACTGCTCCCAGCAAACACTCGTGACTTTTGCGCAGTGGAAAATTCCAACATATGCGAAAAGTTAACTCATAGGGTACACGTTGATAATTTTTTAAAAAGTGGAACGAAATAATAAAAAAAAAAATTGGGGCAAGGCAGAGGCACGAGCATGTCATATCAGCTCTTGCGTGATTCTTATATCGTATTGCCCTCTTAGAACCGCAAAAAAGCATTTTGGAGATCGTCTACCGAGCTGGCGACAATACATAAATCTGCACTCCGATAAAGATAAGACTAGGCAGTGGAGGCCAAATATAACAAAATAATATCGGGTTGCCCAAAGGGCTCTTTTAAGCCCTTCGTCTACCATTGTTTTTATAGGAGCCGCCTTGTACGCCACTATGACAATAAAGTTCAACGGAATTTTGGGAATGTACTTCGAAGTAGGAAGTTGTACTTAGATTAGAAAATACCAGAAAAAATATTTTAGGTAAAGTAAAGTACATTCGATAAGAGTGTACTTCAAGTACATAATTTCTAAATAAATCTACTAAAAGTACCACTTTAAGTACGATGTACTTAATGTACTTTCCAACTCCGGCCCTCTTGCCGTAGACCAGGGGTCTCAAACACGCGGCCCGCTCAGCTCTTGTCAGCGACCTACTCCACAAGTTCAAGTCTATGCCCTCCCCTTCCCTTCCCCTCTTTCTTTTTTGAACTGTATCAACCGTTCAATCTTTCTATCAACTTTGAAGAAAAAACTTAGGCCACAAGCGGGACAAATTCATGTTTGGGGTTTTGACACCCTTGTCTGGTCTAGGGAGGACTCTGTCTAGGTGAAAGCCCCACAATGTGCCAACAGGACACAGTGACGGCATTGCAACAGAAGAGTTGTGATTCAGATACCCTCGAAAGTCCAGTTCGGAAAAATTTCCGAATCTTCTTTGGTCTGTCCGATATTTCGACCTATTGGCGCTGGTGTTATGCTCCGTTGCAACGTCTTTCATTCTCACAAAAAAATAAACAAGTTCTTTGGTGGATGTTGCAACGTCTATGGCGAAGTTATCTGCGAAGAACAACATTTAAGACAAGAACTGACTGTTCAAGGGCGGTGGGAGCGCGTCTACCCTTTCACAGAATCGCGGGACGAAGTGTTGTGTTTGATTTGCAAGCAGGCCATTTCTGTGCCCAAGGAGTATAACATCCGACATTTCAAATCATGCCTTGGCCAGGAGTATGATGCGCTCGCTGAAAAAATCTCCAAGGACACAGTTTTTCAACTTAAGACGTCACTGGGAGAGCAACAAGACCTGTTTTAAAAAATCCGGCCAGATAAGTGACGAAACGGTGAGAGCGAGCTTCATTGTCTTTGAGCTTATTGCCGAATCTTAAAAACCGTTCAGCGATAGCCTGTTCATCAAAAAGTGCCTGCTAGAAGTTTCCGACGCTGTATGCTCAACCATAAAAACAAACCTTTGAGAAAATAAGTTGCCAAGCACTGTGCCTGAAAGAATTAACAAAATCAGTGAGGTCACAAAAAATCATTGGAGATCCTCCGCCATACCTTCGACAAATTCAATCACTGTCGGCGAGAGCACTAATCTTACGGACAACGCTCAATGCGCCGGTTTCGTCGGAGGCGTAGACAAAGAGTTAGACGTTACGGAGGAACTCTTGGATATCGTGCCGCTTCAATGAACGACCACAAGAGCCGACACTATTTCCGACACCGAAAAAGTTGTTGAGCGGGCCGGATCGCCGTGGGAGAAGCTTCTTTGTCTTGCGACCGAGGGTGCGCCATGAATTGTGAGTAGCAAGAGCGGACTCGTCGGAAAACTGAGAAAGAAACTCGATGAACTTGGTATCGCCAAGCAGTTTTCAGCTGTTCACTGCAATTTTCATTAAAAGGCGCTGTGCAGCAAGTCTCTGCAATTGAAGAGCGTCATGGATATTTTTTTCGCTCAATCAACTTTAGTCATTCAAGAGCAGGCAACCACCACTAGTTGGTCTCTCTTTGAAGGCGTCTTGTAGCGAGCATGGTGAGCTTCTGTATATCACTGTGGTACGATGGTTGAACCAAGTTGCTGCAGCGTAACTAGGAGGTCGTGACTAGTGAAAAAAGTGTCGAAAAACACGACATGGTCTGTGGGAGTTGCGACGGCGTCAAGTAGTGAAAGTACAACACGTCCTGCTAGCGGCCCGGTGTATGTGGTCGTCGACGTTCCACATCAAGTGTCAAATGCGTAGCAGTAACCTTCCGCACTGCACAGCCTCCAGCTCTTGCATCCAAAACGAATCAGTATCTCTCTTATGAACTGCTTGGAAGGATGGTAACCAAAGAACTTCACCATGGACTCATCAACAGACAGTGTCTTGTGAAAAATGCCATGTTGCCTGAATTGTTTGCTTAGCAAGTTCATCTATGGACGCACCTCATGCATTTTATTTGTTGTTCCCGGAAGCAGGTCATTGTCGGCTAAATGGAAGAACCGCTTTATGTCTACCAACCGCTGCCTCCTCTTGCATTTGGAGACGCACGCGATGCCAACGTCTTCACCAAGAGACCAGTACAGCCGTCGACTGGGAAGGTTGTGGTATCCTCTCAACAAGAAAATTCCGATGAATTTTCTCAAATCATCCAGACTAAGAGCAAAGCCGTGCTCATTTTTGGCTTGGCGTATGTGCCAGTTTGTATAACGATATGAGCCAAGACTTCTTCATCCAGAATAGTGCTGATGATTTCGTTTGGAGACTTGCCTAAGAAGTCAGACTTCAGCTTCTCTTTTCGCTATTCAGCACTATTTGTTGAAGATGACCACGTGTACTCTGGGCTACTGCTCATCCAGCTTGGGTTTGTGACCATCGCCCGCTTGGCACATCGTGGTTGGTTGTCAGCGTCCTTCTCATTCGCTTGGCAGTGCACTTCTAGTGTACCTAAAACAAACATTCATACGTTCAGTCTTTGTGTCAAATGTCAACAGGAGCTGCTCAATATTCATAAAACTTCAGTCTCTTACCTGAGACATCATTCGCTTGAACACTGCTGGTGGCATCATCATCTCCCTCTTCTTCGTCTGTGTCAGTGACAGAACAGGAGGTATGACGACCAAAGTGTCGAACCGGAACCGAACTGAACTGAAAAGCGGAACCGAACCGTTATTTTTAGCCCAACCGGAACTGAACCGAACCGAAATCTTCGCCGCAATCTTGGAACTGAACCGGAACTTAACCGGAACAAATATAACGGTAACCGGTTTAAAATGGTTTACGGCAATTTTTTTATTACAAAATGAGTGTTCGAGAAGTAAAAATTGGGAGCTGTATTTCCATGTGGTGATCAAATTGTCATATACAGAATGGCAATCTATAAAAGCATTTTGGGTTTTGATTGCGCTTTTGTATTGGCGCTACGATTAATCATGTGTCACGTGGTCAAGTGACGTCATATATTACGTCACTATAGTCCGTTGCTACTCAGGCAGCTAGGGCGAGGAAACGAAGGCCGGGGAGGAGGAAGCAGGCGGAACGCTGGAGAAGAGAGGGGGCCTCTTTTCTCCAGCGTTCCGCCTGCTTCCTCCTCCCAGGCCTTTGTTTGCCTCGCCCAACCTTCTTGAGTTGCAACGGACTATAGATGTATTATCGTTGTTGACAACGTGACGTCACATGCCGTCACCACTTCTCACACCAAGCCGCGTGACATCGTGACGTACTCGATTGTTGTGAGCCCGAGTCGGGTGCTCGGGTTCTTGACAATCAGCATCGCCAAACATTCGTGTTGGATCATGTTCAATCAAAGATGAGAATGGCGGAACTCTAACACCGGTGGTATGCCATTTAGCGTCAGATCACATCGCCGCTTGTTCTAGTAGAGAGTTGAGGAGGGGAAAGTTATTTCTTTCCTTTATTTTTTCTGCGTCTGCCATTGAGCGGAGAGAAAATCTAATGGGTATTTTGCAAGCTATCAACGCCAGGGATTAGCTCTTAGCCGTATTTACTCAAAGTACAAAAAGTGTTGCATGAACCATTTTACATGTTCACATTATTGAGGCAGCCGAACATGTTTTTGCTGTTGCTGAACCATTTTATGAAAGTTGTCCCCAAGAATAGAAGCATTGAAAGGACTAAATATGGCTTATTAATATCACGATAAATAAAACTACAAGTGTGTACGGTAAGGATACTTGGAAAGAAATATTTTAGTGGCCTTAGTGCCAGCCACTCAAATTCTCCCAGTATTGTTAAAACTTAATTTTTGGTGCAAAATGAAAGAAACGGAGGATTACCGTTAGCAAATAACACAAATATAATTGCCGATATGGCACCCCCAAACGGAGAAGGGGAAAGCTCTCAGAAATGAAAAAAGTATTCTCTTGAGGAGCATAATCAAGTGAAAAGGGGGAGAGGGGGGAGTTTTCAAACATACTGCGTTGTGAAGGTTTCCCTGCTCCACATCTTGGGCGCAGACCAGACAGCGTGATCCCACAAATCTCCTTCGTTTGCAAAATCACTCCTACTAGAAAGCGCGTTTTCATAGTGCCAGACACTCGCGCCGTTCCTCATGATGCTGCACCAAGCAGGAATAATTTTTGTTTCTGAATGCGTGAGTTGCACTGAGCGCGAACCTTCTGCAGTGTACATTGTGCACCCCGAGATTTTACTTTCTCAGCAAAAGCAAAAAGAAATCTCTCACCACTAGCATATAGTACAGTGTACTAGTATTCTAGTGCACTGCACATATAGCGCAAATATGTCACGTGCAAACCTTGTTAAACATGAAATACATTTTAGCGCTCAAAACCAAGGACAAAAAGACGAGAATCTGATTCTCGTCTTTTCGTTTGTTTTTAGAGCGCTAAAATGTATTCCAAGTTCCAAAACCAACTAGCCCAACAGTTCTACTCTAGATGTTAAACAGTTCAATTTCCTGATCATATGTGATGTTCTTAACACAATAATGGGTTTCACTGTAACTGTGAGCATAGCACAAGATAAAATAGCGAGCTCCGGGCTTTCAGCGTTTTGCCAAGCACGCGTGCTCCAGCAGTGCAAGCACTGGTTAGGACCACATCCACGCGCTTGTAGCATCGGCTGTGTCTGGATCTTGACGGAGCGCTGCAAAGCGTGTCTGATCATTTTTAATTTTCATCGCGTTCGGTCCAACTAGTGAGTGTGACTTTAGCAACACATTAAATATAAATTAAAGAAAAAATTGTGACGTATTTTGAACAAGTAGGTGAAGTAAGTTCAGAACTTCGTGCACATTTTCTTTTGTTGATGACGTACTTGGTCTGAACCAATAGAGAACCTCAACGACAAGAGCGTGCAACAACCATGCGCGATCTTTCGGAACGATGGAAATTAAGGTGCAACCCGACCGTGTATGACGTTTTGGTTCTTCTTTGAGGGTTTATAACTTTCTTTCTATATATACTAAAATTATTTAATTAATGTCAAATTAAAGAGCGTTTTTCAGCAATAGTTTAATGTCTCGATATTAAGATTATTTTTAGTTGTTAGTTTATTATTCAACTTTTAATAGACCACAATCTCTAATAATAATAAAAATATTTCTCGAGTTATAACGTCCCATCGTTTACGATATTTTACGTAAGCGTTCGGTTGGATATAAAAACATAAAAAGTAAGCAATGGGTGTACAGATAAAGTACATTTTAAAATAAAAAATAAAGCTTAAAATGGTTATATTTTATGGCGCTATAAACACGAAATCACGTTAACTAATCAGAATTACGAGTCATTAAATCATGAAGCGTCCTTCGATATTACGTTTTCGAGAGCTTCCATATTAATATATTACCCATTAAGAATGTTATTAGGCCTCAAACTTTTCTTTTTTAGTTACCTGCAAATTGCAGTTTCTTAATATAAAATACAGATGGCGACACGTGTTCAAGAATAGCTTGATATGCATTTTCCGTCGTGTGCCGCTTGGAACGCCTCGTGAAAGACAGGAAAGGCGCCAGATGTCAGGGTGTCAGATGCCTGGATAGGGTGCCTACATGTCTGTCTGTCTCAGGTTGAAGACATCCATTGCTGCCCTTAATATGCTAGCGCGTGACGCTTTGGCGCACTCGGTGCGTGACTCGGGCAGTAAAATGACGTTTATGCATTAGCCAAAGCTACGCGCTCGAGCTGGGTGACGCCGGACTGCGCGCACTTCAAAATGCATAAAAAAATGGGGTAGAAAAATGGCTGAGCTGTCGTCACTCAAGCAAAAGCGGGAGTGTGTATGAAAGCACTCTATGACTGGATGCCCGCAGTAAGCGAGCCACAGATGTCAGAACAACAAGCGGGAGGCTTCTGGCGCCCCACAGCTGCTTTTGCGCGCGTTCGACCTTGCGTCGGTACACATGCCTGACGCGATGCAAATGAAATGGGTGCCATGAAAGGGATTCCGCAATTTAGGATTCTGCGAAGTATGCGAAAACATTAGAATGTTTTTGTCAGTTGCAGCCGAACCGTGTTAGAAGGTCGTCGCGTCGTCGACATTGGGCTTTTTCAGTCCGTGCAGGAAAGCTGTGACCATGCCCCGATCAGTTGCACGTTCGCCATGTCATATATTGAAAGAAATAAAAGTCATTGCCAAAATTATTAGAATACAAAGTGAGTCTAACGCTGGTACCTTACAGCCAAAGTTGGCGCGTCTTTAATACGATTTCTGAATAAATCGCCACTATGCCCCTTGGAGACACTTTGTGGACCAGCACATGTTTACGTCGCTGCCCGAAATCTTGAATCAGCGTGTAGTGCTGCACCAAAATTAAATGCAAGGTTCACACAGTTGCGTTCGGGACCGCTCGACTACGACGTGTGCTTTTCAAGCTCAGGCATGTCTATGCTCGACGCAACTGTTGCCATAGCAACCTCTGGTCGTAAGCCGGCGCAAGTGGTTGCAGTCGCAGTCACACGAAAATGTGTGAACCAGCCTTCAATCGCTTCAAACCGCGTAAGCAAAATCAAAAACAAACCACAGACAAAAAGAAAAGAAAATTGGAGTGACCCTTTGTGTCACGTAACACGAAACTATGTAATCCTACATGTCACGAAAACGTCATCTTACGTGAGCACGCGATATGAAAGGACGTCATTTTACGTGATCACGTGACACGTCACCTTAAGCGTCACCTTATAGTCGATGACAGGTCAAGAACGACGTGGAAGCTCCTCACAGCTCTTTCCACTTTAGGAGAGCGAGCTCTGGAGAGGAGGTCACATAATCTCCGACGCTCGTTCTGCTAAAGCGGAAAGGGGAGGGAGGAGCTTCCACTTCGTTCTTGATCTTTCATCGACTATAGTTATGTAATCTTACGTGATCACGTGACACGTAATCTTGTGAGTCATCCTCTCCCCACAGCAGCGCGCTTCCCGGGCCCGTGCAGTGCTGTAGTCGAAAGCAAGCTCCCTATGGCAAGCGAAAATTTCTGAAGTCCCACATTGAGAATACTCGTAAGCGACCGTCTGTGAAAGCTTCGCACGTTGAGGTTTTTGGTGAAAACGAGTCATCGTGTTCCATTCACTATCGTTGAAGTTATCGTTCAATAAAGCTTAAAAAATTATGAATGTAGTTGGTATACACATCAAGATCTAATCACAAATGCGGTTTGACTTAGTTCAATTCAAGTGTAGCATTAAATAAGTTATTTGTGCATACGTGTTTTAAAAAAGTTTGTTATTTGACATAGGCCGTTTGGAGAAGGATGTAGTAATGTTTCGGTCAATCGTGAGGTGCTGCGATGGTTGGATGTTGGCTCGCTTCCGGTGACCTCCGTGACGCTCAAACTTGGTTGTTGAGTAAATATAAATATATTTACACTGTAGAGTGAATATTATACAGGTGCTGTCACGCTGCTGCTTCCGCTGGCGGAAGCCCAACGCCAACAATAGCACCTTGGCGCAGAGTCCGCTGCCGCGCACGGCAAGGCCTCTGTTCCGCAAGACAGAATACGCGCGGCCCTCGGGACCGCGGGAGAATGACGTCTTGCACCGCGCACGGGCTCATTCAAACTCAACTTCTCCTCCAAAAAGGCACGCCGACATTCTGAAAAGGGGCCGGACCCCCCTCTTATCCCGCGGTTGCCCACATGGCCTTGACAATGTCATATTCCCAAGTACCCCGGCGGCAAGGGCGACCACCCACTGCCGCCCTGGGAACGAAGACTTTGTTTACTTCCCACGCAGGGAAATCTGCTTCAACTTTTGGGAGCTGCATGTCGCTTGCCGCCAAAGGAAATAACGTGAGGCATCGGGCGCTTCAGAAGAACACTTCGAGTGACAGCGCCGCCAATTCCCTAGCACTTTCGGCTAAGCTCCTTCGGCCATCCCTACAGATGTGTTCAAATTTTTCTTCATGGGCGCAAATACACCTGACGCAATAAATAGTGACGATTTCGTCGTCCCAGTAATGAGCAGGTGATCTCCCGCTCGAAAATAATGCCATTTCACAAATCAAGTTTTGTGACATATGCTTTTACAATGTCTGGCAGCTATTTCGGAAACCTTTCAGCACAGACCAGTACACTTCTGTTCGTATTTGCTAGCTTAGGAGGGGGTCATGGAGCCTATATTTTTATCTTCCTTTATGGACAGACCTACAGAGTTATACCGCAACACGCATCTGTGGAACACACAGAGCTATCGCTCTCCTGTTGGCGGTACAGTAGTAGACGACACAACGTACCTCCGTAGTTCTATCGAAGGCACGGCTTTTGCGCCTCGCCCACGCAGCTCCGTGGGCGAGGGCGTGGACGTGCAGCCGTGGCCCGTAGCGCGACCGTTCAGGACCAGGGAAATGGTCTTGAAGGACCGAGAAATGGTATCTTGTATATAATAATCACATGTCCTTAGTCTAATCTACTTGCTAAGCCAAATAAAGATTTGCAGCTTGTGAGAATATGTTTGTGTGACGATTTACCGTTCGCACTCCTGACGAATGTTAGCGATTCCTTCATGTTCGTGGCTCGCAGTTATCGGTACCCCCCCCCCTCCCCCGGAGTGACTTCACCATATATGGTTTTGCTCTTTTGCTTGCAGGACATTGCAAAAATAACAAACACGAGAGATGAAAATCGTATTGCGTTCGCGTGATTTTGAGCTTCGCAGCTCTAAAGATGCACGATCAATGTCTTTCAGCTTGGGGAGAAACTAACCCTTTTTGTTGGAAGTTCGATTAGCGTGTTCTGGCAGCCAGTTTCATCTCTGTTTTTTCTATACTCCGTTTCCCCAGTATTTGGCAAACCTCAAAGGTCAGAGCTCCTGTGAGGGAATCACAGTCGCGGAACAACGCACGTGACAGCTATCTTTAGAAGCAGTACCCACTCGCAGGACCGGGAGCCCGTCGGTGTTGCCACCAACGGCCATTGCTTGACACCAGGCAATACACGCAAGTCTATGGGTGAAACGCACGAAAGTAAGAATATCGAAGCATGTACGCTGTGCTCGGAGGCGGTTATTTTATGGTGCGCTGCGATCCTTTTGATGAATGACAAAGATTGATGAATGACAAAGAAGCTCCATCTCGACAGTGGCTTTCCGGAAGAGAGCGAATTCTCCGTAGCAAAGCCTTCAAGCTTGTCGTCTGCTAAACTCGAAAGCAACAAAACCGCCACTGACTCCGCGGTAACTCTATGTAACTCTTGCCTCATTGAGCTGCACTACATCTTTCGCACAGCGGAGTCACTCTCGACCACAAAATATTTATTCATAAGAACTGCGAGGGGTGTCAGTTTTAATGTTTGTACGCAAGCTATTTGACGGGCTTATCGAAAAGCAGCCAAAACGTTTCAGTTCGGACAACAGCTTAGAAACGGGTAAGCGGCACTTTTTCTCGTTTTCCTCATAGAGTCCCATGCGTTTGGTGGTGTCAATTGAAGCGCCGCCGGTGGCGACATTGGTCCCCAGCCGCCGAGGCCGCGGTCCGCGATCCAGCCTACTACAATAGAGATCAGTAGCAGTAACCACCACCGTACGTGGTCACGTGCCTCGCTTCAACACTTTCATTGGCTCACGGGAGCTTTAGCTTTCTCCATTTGCAAAGTTATGGGCAAACAACGTATCATTTCCATGATTTCTTTCGCAGTGCACGCAGGCGAAACACTTCAAAGGACATCGGATTGGGACACGTATTGTCGCTTACGTGCACACGGGAGTGCAGCTGCTTTCTGACTTAGTGGCCTCTTGCTGTTTGACGATTGGTTCAGAAACTCCAATCGAGCATTTACAGAACGGAGTCCAAGTTGTCGACTAATTTTCTTATACTCATTCATCTCGTGCGTTTCTTTTCTTTTTCTTTATGCCGGAAGAAGCAGCCCTTCTATGGACCCACACGCACGCACATGAAGAAGGAAACGAAAAAGCCTGTAGCCCTTTTCCGCACCGACGTAAAAGCGCTGTGGAGACGACTTGAAAAAAAAATAATTTTGAAGTGAACTGAGTTTTGTAGTGGAACGGAAAAAATAATTAACGATTTTTTTACGGTAAACATTTCACCTCTATGTAGAACTTCAACCAAGTGACGGTTACGCGCTTTCATGCTCATTTGAACAAAGTTGGGAGAACGATGCATTGCGTCTTGTGAACACACATGTGGATCAACATGTTTATGTTAGAAGCATTTTGTGTAATCACTGTGCAGTACCTGCCAAAAGAAGTTGAATCCCGGACAAAAGCTCACCGGACAGAAGCTCACCCATTGTTTCACAGACACGGACAAAAGCTCACCAGGAGAAAATTTCATGTTAGTTTTAACGCGAGTGCGGACAACTTAGGTGCATGCGTGCGACACTTAAAATGCACCGATGAATTAAATCTGATCGGCGCATGGTTTTGGATTACAGTAGAAACAAGTTTATTTTCAGATTCGTTAGAAGCGAATGCAGTCCTTACTAGTTCCATCAGCCTCGTTAGATCTGGCAGTACCTGGAACTCCTCAATAAATATTTTTCAGACTATTCTGCAGGCGCACAGGAGTTTTCGTACCTGCTTCTCTGTGGGTTCACCTTTCCGGGTTTGCGTCAATGCCGTGGCAAGGAGCACCTGATTTCCCTGGAGACATTCAATCAGCCTCCAGACGTTTGGATAAGCGTGGCCGACAAACTTTTGTAACCCGGTATTCCATCCTTCGCAGGTGTTTGTCGTACGGTCTCTGTCTTGAAGAGTGGAGTGGCTCATATTTCACCGTTCCAAGGAAGCTCCGGTCGTCGTCCTCGCACAGACAGGCAAAGGGAAGAAATCGCTCTGGGTGCCGCCGCAGATGGCGCAGAACCATAACGGAAGGGGCCGTAGACAAACGTGCGATCATCGTAGCCCAGCAGGTCGCCGATGTCACCAGTAGACTTTTCCTGATGTATGATAGTCCTTCGGGCACATGCCTGTGGTGGAAAGAACGCCAGCCTCTTCCAAAATCCCGCACAGCTTTCTGTATTGGTTATCTGTCTTGTACTTGTCCAGAAGGCCCAACTCTCGTTCCTTCAAAATGTTAAAATAAAAATCGCCACCTAAAGGCTTGTATATCACAGTTTTGCTTCAGTTTTCTTTGAGATCACCCTGAGATAATCCTTGATTTCAAATACATTTACGACGCTCAGTGACTGAAAGAATTTAATTTTCCTAGCCATTCACTTCAAATATTACCCGAAACACCAAGAAAATTCGTGCATCAGTAATGAAGAGACATTGAGCCTAACATTAATGTGCGCGTTTAGAGTGCAACAAGCACAATGAAAAAGCGAGATCACCGAAGGGGTGACTTCGCTACTTCGGTCACTCTTGGGGTTAAAAGCTTCGGTTCACGAAGTTTATTGGGCGTAGCACAAGGGTGCTCCAGCATGCCTTGACTCAAGCAATCTTCATGCTATTAGCTCCACTCAGTTTTAGTGGCCTAAATTTTGGTCCCAAATCGTTGCTTCTCTGCATGTTATGGCTTACCTGTCGACAGTTTTCCATGGGATGGATTGCCAGCTCTCCTAAAAACGGTGCAATGTCCATCGCTTCTGCACTTTATCCCGGCCCGTGTTTGGCCCATTAGCAAAAAAATAAAATAAAATGAGGTGAGCTTTTGTCCGGGCTTTCTGAAAAAAGGGTGAGGTTTTGTCTGCTTGCCAAAGAAAATATTATTTGAGCATAGTCTCAACCGTTTCTGTCTACGTGAGCTACGAATACAGCAACTCCGTTCGTAGAAGAAGTGATAAGGAAAAGGCGTGCCCTTTATGATACGATTGTGATTATGAAATAAAATGTTTAATCAACCAACAATCAACCTGTCCGGTCGCCTGGGACCACGACAACTAATATCGTTCTTTGGAAAGTTCATTCTAATATTTACAAGTTTTGTAGAGTTCATCGAGCGAATAAGAATCTTGCAACGATGTGCTAAGCCTACACAAGTTCCCGAACTGTAGATAGTTCTGCGAACAGTGTATACTTGTGTGCAAATATTCGTCTAAAAGTTTTGCAACGTTGGAAAGCATGGGAATGATTCAGAATCAATGCGGATGTGTTACTCGGGAAAGATAAGACGGGGACTTTGGTACTTGGGAGAAACAAACCATGGCACTTAAGACAGGGAACTGCCGTGGGGCAAACCTGCTACAATCCCATACCCTTCCATGGTCTTCGCTTGGGCGACCGCGGGCGTCCAAAAAAACCTTTTCTTCTCTTTTTTATTTTTACGGGGGGGGGGGGTTGTTGGCGCTGATTGTCTTCCTCCTGTGTGGCTTTTGACAGATGCAGAACGAGACTGGCAAAACAAGCGCGAGATTCATTTCTCTCGATGGATGCGTTCTGTCTATGTATGCGAACGTGATTTTGTTTTCCTTTTAGTAGTTAGTTGTTCTTGACTTGACCCGGGTCCCAGCTGATGCGTTGTCGTTGTATGCCAGGATTTAGTTTTTTTGTTTATTGTAGTTTTCGCGCTGATGGGGCATCAAGGTTGACGGGGAAAAAAGAATAGATGAAATTGTGTCTCAACAAAAAAAGAGAAAGAATATTTGTTGTTTTTGCGATCAGGAGCATTTTCAAACCCCTTAGCACCTCGCCCTCGTGACATGTCGCTCGCTTTCGCGTTGTACCCTTGAAAGGTCACCGTGTTTTTCAGGGAAGAAGGCAACTTCAGGTGCGCGCAGTGTTCTCAAAGGTGCAGAATTGAGAGCGTAACCCAAGCACTTCAAGAGAATGGGTAGGGGAGCTCTCTCTCTTATCGGAAGTCTCTTTTATGGGTCTCACGTCGTGGTTGTCCTACAAATTCATCTTTCATTTATTTCTCGCTCGTGGTTTCCAAGTGCTGCGCGCAGCTAGTCACATAGTACATAGTTATAGCGGATTAACACGATGCAAACTTATAACGCACAATAGTGTTGAGAAATGAAGCGTTTCGCTCAAATGGATAACTCACACGCACAGTTCGACGAGCGATTCCTTTGAGGTATTGACTCGCGAGAAATCCCCCAACACGGCTGAGTCTGGCTAAGTTCCGGACCTAACATCTAAAGTTTGTTGCCTTACCTATTACTATTTCGCGCGAATTTTGCGCCATATCGAAATGAAAGCTCATGACGAAAGTGAGGCTCGCTTTCCGCTGGATGGAAATTTCACACCAGCGTGTTGTCTTCGCTGGTACCTTGAGCGTCTCCCAGCGATGCAAAGCGTTCAACAAGAGAATAAAAAAAAACGTACGATGGCATCCTTCTATGACACCTTGTGCTCGGGACTACTAAGTGCTGTTTGTCGTATCACTTGGCAAACACTTGTGCACGCGGGGCCGAGGCATATCTACTGCTGTGCTCGTTACGCCGTTCTAATCCTCGTTACGACAAGTGCACCATGCACCGGATGTCCATAAACACTTGTGAAAGTCTCATTTTTAGATAATTGGCCTCTCTTCCTTTACCAGTGAAAACACAAATTAAATTGTTACTTACCAGCTTACTTTTATTTGCGTTAGTCTAACTTTTTCCGCAAAGAACTGCGTTATTAAGCCCTTCTGGAGCGTTCACCAACATGCCCTCAGAACGAACATTTCTGCCATTGCATCGTGAATGAGAAATTTAGCTGGGGAATGTTTTAACAGGCATCACACAGCAGTGATGCATGGCCTGCCGGTATAGTGCTCATCCCATATGACAACAGGGAGGTGTGGGAATCGAGGGAAACTCGTAGCCTTGGGTTCCAGAGCACGATCCTTGGTTATCTTGAATGGCAAGAGATATGCATGAAACCATGTGCAAAATTTAATCAAAACAAACTCTGCGGTACTTTTGTGAAGAGCGTCGATTTGTGCAACACACGGTTTGCCATAAGTGGCTCACATGCAGATATCGATTCATATTTACGGAGAATGGCAAGTGTAAACTTTGTTGCCTTCGCATTCAATAACGCACGTGCCGTCTCGCTACCAAACAGCCGGAAGTGTACTATGGCGAGAGCAAAGGGTTGGTTAGCCTCTGCGTCAGCGCGAGTGTTTACGGAGCAATGTGCCAGGCGATGCTGAAAGCGCCAAGCAGCACACGTGCCGTTTCAGCTCTTGGCGGCCGCGGTTGTACCTGATGTGATGAAACAGTAGTTCTTAAAGGAGCATGTTAAACCATATGTTTTGTGCTTTGCAAAAGAGAACACTTTCACTGGTTGAGGACACATCTTCAGGCTGCAACCCATCTCCTGCACCAAACTGCTTTTGAGGCTTCCTCGACATGTTAGCACAAGGGCAAATGGGCTTCGATTTATTTTAAGTTTTAAATCTCCATTCTTCTCTGGGTCCCTCATTACAGGAGCGTAAAAGCACTTCTCGTTGTCGACAATTTGAGTTATTTCTCGCCTTTTTAATGGGTTAGTCACGGCTAGCTCAGTTCCCAAGTACGGTTACAGGCTCTATAAAACAATTTGTTTTCGTCTCTCTGTAAGCAATGCTTCAATCATGCGGAAGTGTTTCTCCAGTTTCCCCCGGTCATGTTTAAACTCTACAGATGTTTCGACAGATCTTTTCGGTTGTCTACTCCGAAGGGTGTCATAAATCTCTTTTGTTAATTTTAGGAAGATCTAATAAAGCATGCAGCAAAGGCGATCATCATTTACATCCGCTGTTAATTTTGTCTGCATAACAACAAATATTTTTTAATGTCTTTAGGTAAACAATAAGGTAGGAAAAAGAGCTGGAGGAATCCTCAGAAAGTCAAACAAAAGTGCTGAATTCACGTGTACTGGCATGATGCAGGTTAAACAGCAATTTCGAAATAAAATTCCAAATAAGGTAAGGATACATTGAAGCAACAGATTTAAGCATTTATAGGCGTGATGCCTAAACTTGCGTGGCCTCATTTATTATATTTAGTGAAGACTAATGTTCTCGGGGGCACGACGTTACCACAGGAACTGTCATGTCAACATTCCATCTACTACAGGTACTCCTTGCCGCTGCCCTTGCGGTGGCCCCACCCGCCCGGTCGGCATTCACCGACAGCCGTGGAAACACTGCTACCTGGATTCTTTCGACGCCGGACCAAGTGGCTTCGGAACAACCACAAGCCAGCCCACATCCCAGCCAGCTAAACCTGGCACTCAACCACCTCGGCGTCTGGCAACCGGGGACATCATGTGACCCACGTCCCAGGAGTCTACAAAAGCCCGCCCGATACGCCTCCCAGTTGGGGCACGACGTTACCACAGGAACTGTCATGTCAACATTCCATCTACTACAGGTTAGTTACCTCAACGGGGATGCTAGTTACCGTAGCAGTAACCGCTATCTTTTGGTGATGTCGTGCCCCTACGACTTGTCAGTGTATAGAAAAAAATGATGAGATGTGGTGTCAATTGTGCATGCCACGCGATGATCTGCCATCTTTTGCTCTTAATCTCGGGAGACATCGAGACTAACCCTGGCCCTGACAGTCTTGAATACAATACCATTCTGGAAACGCTGGCTCGTATTGAAGCAGGCCAAGCCAATATGCTAGCGGCAATCACATCTTTACAGCGCGATCAGCGAGCGGCCGATAGCAGAGCCAGTACTATTGAAAACAGAATTACTAACATCGAGCAAGATATCGCAGCTTTGAAAAGTACGTCTGGTCAGCCACTATCACCTAACAATCCCCTTAATGCCATGCCTTCGGAAATGTTCAAATTGAAAGCTAGGTGCGATGACGCAGAAAACCGCCTCCGTCGATCAAACCTACTTTTTTTGAATACCGGATTCCCAAAACGAAACTTGGGCGAAATCCGAAGAAAACGTTCTTAATTTCTGCTTACATAATTTGGGCATCCAGCTGGAACCTTCCTATCTTGAACGGTCACATCGCTTAGGTCGTTTTACCGAAGGCAAAGTGCGCCCTATAATCGTAAAGCTACTTCGTTTCAAAGATAAGGAACTAATCTTGACGGCCGGTCCCAAACTAAAAAAATACTACTTTCGCTGTTCGAGAGGACTATACTGAATCAGTCCGTCTAGCGCGCGGCAAGCTATCTGAGTTTGCAAAGCAGCAAAACGTGCCCTTCAAAGTACGCTTTGATAAGCTTCACATTCATAACACTCGATACATTTACGATCCGATTAACGACTGTGTAAAGGAGCTTGGCGCATAGCCAAATGGGAATGGGAAGACCCGCGACCCGCCACCAATCTGCCGTCGGAGCAAAGCTAAGAAGTTGAAGTCTCACCTGTTACCTTTACAAACGTACGAAGTTTCCTGCCAAAAAAAGATGAAATACTCAGCCTTCTCGGCGATAGCAACTCTGACATAGCTATATTTACGGAAACTTGGTTGAAGCCGGAAGTCAGTGACGACGAAATATTTTATCCGAACACGAACTTCTCGGTGTATCGATGCGACCGGCCCCGGCAGCGTGGTGGTGGTGTCCTAGTGGCCATAAACAAGAACTGTCTTCCTTTTGCGTCCAGCTGAAGTGCGACCTCGAAATTTGTTGTGTCTGTCTTTCCTCAAAATTTAGTAAAACGCTGCTTGCAGTGTGCTATCGACACCCTGGTAGTGACTGTATATTTGTCAATAAACTACATACTGGTCTAAACGAAATCCCGAAACGTTTTCACAAAGCGAATCTGTTGCTGTTTGGTGACTTCAATTTTCCTGACATTGACTAGCAGCTACTAACAACAACATCCCGAGACTTCCAGCCCTTCCTCGATGTATGCATGATGTTTAATCTCAGTCAAGTGATCGATATGCCTACCTATGACGAAAGTAATCTTGATCTAGTTCTTGCATCCTCACCTGATCTCGTGCAATCAACTGTTTTTATGCCCGGTCTTAGCGATCCTAAAATGATAAATATATTGATAACTTTGCCTGTTATAGTTAAGACACCTGTGTCTAAAGTCACCCGCAATTTTAACAGAGCTAGTTATCGTCATCATCATCATAAAGCCTTTATTTGTGCCAATCAACAACCAACAAAGGTCTGCAATGTGGCACAGTAAAAAAATTGCACAGCTGTAAAACATGCTCCACTGATAAAACTAGCATGCAACAAAACACGACAGTACATTTTAGCGACGGAAAATAATCTCATCTAATTGTCTACTGAGATTAACATAGCTATTAAAGATATCAAAATTTTCATGCCCAAGATTGTTCACACTTGTCTGCATTCTTGTTGTTGGTGATATCATGTGTTGATTGTGGGGATAAAAAGTGAGAGCTCTCCTATTTGAGCGAGTCGGTACGTTCAAATTCACTGTGAACAATAGTGTTGAGTCAATGTCCCCGTGAACTATTTTATACAAGAAGGCTACATCGCGCGATAATCTTCTGAGAGATAGACACTGTAGGCCAAATTTGTCGAGCAGGAGTTCATAGTTGTAAAAATGCCTACGGCCAAGGTATTTGTCATAAATTATGCGCACAAGGCGTCTCTGAACGGACTCTATTTTAGCTGCATCACGTAGCGTCAGTGAATTCCACACCACAGAGCCAAAGTCTAGTCGCGATCTGATAATAGAACAAAATAAACGAAGCAAACAAGCATAGTTCGCAAACTTCCTAGTTAATCGAGTGATCATTCCAAGTAATCTAAATGCAGAACAGGCAGTATGGGCGACATGGCAGCCAAAAGATAGATTAGTGTCAAAGTACACTCCGAGATCACGAAGCGATGATACTCTTAAAATGCACTTATCATCAATTGAGTATGAATACTGTATAATTTCACGTTTTTTACTGAAAGACATCACCTTAGTTTTTTCTGGATTAATGATTAAACAATTTTCCCGACACCAGTTTAAAATATGCAATGCGTCACTCTGAAGAAGGTCACAGTCGTCGATCAAACTAATACTCAAAAAGAGCTTGATGTCGTCAGCGAATAACAGCACGTTTGAGTTTACTACGCAAGTAGATATCTCATTGATAAAGATCAAAAACAAAAGTGGACCCAAATTGGAGCCCTGTGGTACTCCCGATGACGGATAAAAAGGATCAGATAAGTTATTTAAAATGCGTACGACACAACGACGGTCAGTCAGGTAGCTTTCAAGCCATAATAAAAGCACAGGGGAAACACCATTACGCGACAATTTGTGCAACAGCAAAGCGTGGTTCACCTTATCAAAAGCTTTGGAGAGGTCAAAATATACAACGTCAACTTGACCGCGATTACAAACAAAAGGTACTGAATAATCAAGGAAGGAACAGAGGTTTGTCTCGACTGAACGCCCCTTGATAAAACCGTGCTGAAAAGAACTGATACGTCGCTTGAAATAAAAAGACAGACGGGTATGCATCACTATCTCAAATACCTTTGAAAAAGAACATAGCAATGATACAGGGCGATAGTTCCCAACTTGCGAAGTATCCCCCGTCTTATGAATAGGAACAACAATAGACTCTTTCCACACAGATGGAAATATACCCTTACTCAATGAAATATTAAATATATGCTCTAGGATAGGCGCAAAAAGATTCGAGCATCCTTTAACAATAAAGTTAGGCACATAATCTGTACCAGATGTTAGTTTCGGCTTCAGTTTCCTAATAGCCGCCAAGATCTCGCTAACAGTGACTTTGTCTACTGCACAAACATCAGAGTATACAGGATCGCCAAGAAATGCACTATCTTTAGGAACATCAGAGGAAAAACAACCACTGAAATGACTTGCAAAAAAGTTAGCGATATCCTTCGGGTTAGACAGATAATCAGAATTTCTTCTTAGACAGATACCGTGTGTACTACCTTTTGTATGTTGTCTAGCAAATTTCCAAAACTTATCTGGTTTGTGGAAAAGACTATCTTCTACTGCGTTTAAATGCACACACTCGTCATGAATAAACAACTTTTTAACAAGAGACCGATAAATGCTGAACTTAGCATACCACACTTGCGATCCATTTCTTTTGTACAATTTGTGACAATGCGATTTTTTTAATGTAATATATTAGATCCTTAGAATACCACGAAGGATATCTTCTAGGTTTCGATGATCGTTTTGGAATAAATTTTTCCATTCCATTCCTCACTACCGTCGTAAACGACTTCGCCGCTGAGTCGACTGAATCGTCCTTTAAAATGGAGGACCAGTCGTAATTTTCAAAAAACCTATAAAGACCAAAATAATCGCCTGTGTTGAAAGAGTAATACGTCTGCTTTGGGCGAGCTGCAGATTTCAACGAGTTATGGAAAGCAACAATAAAGGGTGGGTGAAAAGCGTCGACCTTAACAAGCGAAACATCGGCAAGAGTTAAGCCGATGATCGGCACATTTGAAAGAAAAAGATCAAGGACGTTCCCAGCGCTGTTTTTAAACCCGTTTAATTGACTAAGG
This sequence comes from Ixodes ricinus, assembly GCA_037355805.1. NCBI lineage: Eukaryota > Metazoa > Arthropoda > Arachnida > Ixodida > Ixodidae > Ixodes > Ixodes ricinus. Next base: position 1,640 of record JAZHYW010034478.1, on the reverse strand, counting down.
CCATTAAAATGTATAAAATTCAATAGATGAGACGATTTGCTTGCTGTTATACTACTTTGACTAGTAACAAATCCTGACTGCCAGTTGGCACCAGGTAGGTTAAAATCACCATAAATGTGCACCCTGAACTTTGAAAAGTCAATTTCTTTTTCCAATGTGTCAAAGTGTTCATTAAAAATACGATTATCCGATAGGGGAGGGAAATAATAATTCCCAATAAGGTAGTTACAACCATCTTTTGAAAGCAATTCTATCCAAACGCATTCTGGGTAGGTTTCAAGGTCACGTCTGCGATGCGAGGTAACTGACTGATTTACGGCGATTAATACACCGCCTCCGAATTTCTGGCGAGTTAAAGCATAGTCACGGTCACGACGGTGAACGGTATAAAAAGGTGGAAAATAGTCTGCACTTGAAATTTCCTCGTTCAGCCATGTTTCAGTTAGACAAATGATATTAAAATTGGAAGAGACTACATTTGGCAAAAAAGTGTCCGCTTTGGTTCGTAAGCCACGAGTGTTTTGGTAGTACGCATTAAATGTCTCCATCATTCATCTTGGCATGATTGTTTTCAGATGAGCTCGTACGCGAAACGTCCAACCTTCCAAAGAACGGGTGAAAAATACAACCATCGGGCCACACTTCTGGTTTGTTAATCACTTCGAATGAGTCCTGATTCACCTCGACATGAAAGGAAGAGTACGTCTCATACTTGGTCTTCATCTTAGAGCAGCAAATCGGATTTCCCTTCAACAAAGGCTCGACGAGTAAAAGAACGTCAGAAGCTGTCGTGTCTGGAGCCAGGCGCGAAACAAACAATGCTGCTTTCCGAGGGCGGGAAATGACGCCCACTTTCGAAGCCTTTCCAGTCCCAACCGTTGGTTTGGTTCTTCGGCGTCTGTTCACCATCGTGAAGCCATCGGGCACTTGTGTCGTACTCAGGTGCTCACCTTGGCGTTGACTCTCCCGTTGACCAGCAGCCTGCGCCGGGTCCCGTCCGTCCGAGTTGATTTGATGTGCGTCAGCTGCCAGCAGAACGCGCCTCGGCGCCGCCGCGGATGAACTCGAGGATTGCCTCGGCAACACGGCCACGTTGGATTCCGCCGTGACGGACGAGTACTGAGCCCTTGGTGGTACCGGTGTGGCAAGTCGCTCCAGAAGTTTTCGTTTGAGGTCGAAAACCTCAGAACGTAGATCTTTGTTTTCTTCTCTGAGGCACTTCACCTCTGCTGTCAACACTTCCATTTTGATGGCGATGGTATTCATGCAGCGTTCAACAACTCGCTGAATGGAGCCTTCCCCGGTGATGCCGGTCTTGGTAGCAGAGACGACCTCTTCGGGGTCCTCAGAAAATGTGTCTGAGTCATACCCATCCTTCGAGCTTGTGCGATGACGACGAGTGCAATTATTGCATTTGTAAGCACTTTTGCCTGACTGCATAATCACTTCGTATTCGCCAGGACCAACATTAACGCAGTCGCAATGAAATCTGCGTTTGCAACCGCCTGCACAAGCAAGGAAGTTCTGCTTATCGCAAATGCGAGCGGAGCAGCTACCGCACACGTCCCGCAGCTTCGGCGGCATGGCATCGAATGATGCCATGCCGCAGAAGCTTTCCTCTTCGACGTGAGACTCCCGGC
>JAZHYW010034477.1:0-24870 GCA_037355805.1 Ixodes ricinus | reverse complement strand
CTCAGACACGATCACATGGTCGTGTCGCCGCGGGGTCGATCGGGATCTCGAATTCGGCTCCCGACGGGCCGCTTTCTCTCCTAGCCACTGGATGGCGCTGCAGGCGCCCCATGGCGGGCGAGGAGAAAACCTCCTCGCCCATCGGTCGATATTGTCGGGTAACCGGGAGGCAAGAGTCTCTTAGGATTCCGGCCGGCGCTCAAGAAAGGCGAGTGCTAGCAACTGCTCTCGGGCAATAGCGGGACACGAGGCCTAGGGGCCCTCTTTGTGTTAAGCTTTGGGCTTAACGTACGTTTGTAAATATTTGAGTAATGTCGCGTGTGTTTGTAGTATAGATTGAGTGTTTTGTAGCGTTGTGTTTTTATGTACCAATAAACGGGGAGCGGAATCCCGCTCCCGTGAAAGAACCAGGCTGGACTCGGGTTGTTGACGGACCACGTGGGGAACGGCGTATCGGCGGCGGTACGCGAATTCCCACAAATGGCGCATCAACGTTGGGGCAGGCGAGCCGTAATTACGGTCGCAACGTCCGTCGACGACACTGCGTGAAAGTTTACGCGGTGCGGTCCCCCTGGTTGGCGGGTCTATACCGCGGCACTGCGAAGGTGAGAAGGGTACGTCCAAACAAGTGTTCGAGATGGCCACGGGTAATTTCGCCCTCACAGATTTAATGTTTTTGGCCGACGTCGCGACGTCGACGGGGCTGGCGGAGCGGAACTCCGCGGCGATGACCGCAGCGCTGAGTCCGGACACGCCGACGGTGTCGCCGGTGGTGTCTATGCCGCAAAGCACGGAGATGTCCCGTGAATCCACGGCGTTGGTTGCGGCGTTCGCGCACGCCTTACAGAGCATGCAGAGGGAAACGCCGACGCCGAAAACCCTCATCCGTATTCCGGTGCCGGAGTACAGCGGACACAGCGATCGAGCTATGAGCGCGACCGACTTCTTGCTGGCAATCCAGCGATATCGGAAGGCTACCGGCTTGACCGAGAAGGAGACGCTAGGCAGGGTTCTGCCGGTGGCTCTCGTAGGCCCGGCGGCCACGTGGCATCGCCTTGTGGGCGAGTCAGCCGGAACACTCGACGAGTTCACGGCCCTCTTCCGACAAGAATTCTTGCCGGCAGACTACCTGCCAAGAATGCGCAGGGAACTGGAGGAAAGAACGCAGGCTCCCGCTGAGCCCTTCGCGGAGTACCTGCGGGCGATGCAGGAACTCCTGCAGATCGCCGATCCGAATGCTACGGACCAGGAGCAGGTCGAGCGGGTGGTGAGGCAGGCGCATCCCACCTTTTCGCGGTATCTGCGTGGGCGCCCATTCGGAAGTCTGAGTGAGCTCGCACATGAGGCTCGCAGGGTTCAGGCCGACATACTGGCGGAGCGCAGGTACCACCTTCCCCCAGCACCGACCGACACGCTTGAACCCCGATGCGCTTGGCACGGGCCGGTGCCACGTGGGTATCGACGGGGGAGGCCGCAATGGCGGCGGCCAGCGGTGAGCCGAGCGGAAATCCCTGGGAGCTCACGGACGACGCCTTGGAGCCAGGATCGCTCCTAGGAAGGAGCGCGGCCGTCCATGCGACGGAATTCCGGCCGACTGGCGCACCACGGATCGCCGCAGCACAGGAGCAGACTGCCGCCGACCCGCTGCCACAAAGGGGTGAGCGCATCGGACGTTCCACTGGGGAGAATTCTATCCCAGGTTGGCGAGGCCGCTGCTTTCGGTGCCACGAAATCGGGCACTATAGGCGCGACTGCACAAGGGAGATTTCGGGAAACGGAGGAGGCCGCCGATAAAGTTATCGGCGGCGAAACAGACCAACGAGCGGGTCCCCGACATCCCATCGACGGTGTGCGTGCCAACGGCGTATCGAGTCGGGACAGCGACACGCACCGCGGCCCCATTTATTTCCCTGACAGTGGCGGGAAAGGAGTTCGCAGCCCTTCTGGATAGCGGGGCTAGTGCGTCGCTAATTGGGGACGAGGTCCTCAGGCATCTCCAACAGAAGTCCGTTCGGGTGAGGCATGGGGAGACCACTTTCCAGTTGGCTTGTGGGTCGACGACATCGAGGGGAGCAGTGCGTCTCGTGGTACGTTGGAATCAACGCGCGCAGAGACAGCGGTTCGTCCATTTGGCCGGGCTGACGGTGCCCATCATTCTTGGACGGGATTTCCTGGCCAACACCGGCATCATCATTGACGTGGCAAGTGGCGGGTACCGAGAGGGGGCACAGGCGCCCCTTTCAAGTTTCCGAGAAAGTTCTACGGGGACCATGGCGGCAGCGCTGGGAAAAGCGACAGAACAGGAAAGAACTGACCGCGACGACGCCATGAGCCACCCAACACCGAGCTCCGTCGCGCACTGCGACGCAATGGGCCACCCGTTGGCCAATGCCGATGGACTGTCCCGACCAGAGCGAGAAGGTTGGCGGCTTTGCTGCACAACTTTGACGAAATGTTCACCGAACAGCCGGGCTGCACCAAGCAGGTGCAACATCGCATTGAAACTGGGGACGCGCGCGCTTGGAAGTCCAATCCGCGTCCTGTGAGCCTGGCCAAGCGAAAAGCGATAGATGCCGCCGTCGATGAGCTCTTGGAGTCAGGAATCATTCGCCGGTCATCAGGACCCTGGGGATTCCCGGTGGTTTTGGTGCCAAAGAAAAACGGAACATCGAGACTCTGCGTCGATTATCGGCGCTTGAACGCGGTGACCGTAAAAGATGCGTATCCGTTTCCGAGCATCGAAGAAATCATCTCGAATCTGGGGACAGCGAACTATTTCACTACCCTCGACGCAAGCAAAGGCTACCTCCAAGTGGAGATGAGCCCGGGCGACGAAAGCAAAACTGCATTCGTGTGTCACCGAGGCTTGTTCGAGTTCACTCGGATGCCGTTCGGATTAACAGGTGCACCGATGACATTTCAGCGGTTGATCGATGGGGTGCTCGGAGATGCCAAATGGCAGCACGCGCTCGCCTACCTGGACGACATCATTGTGTACTCGGAAACTTTCGAGGACCACCTTCGTCACCTCGAGGACGTGTTGCGCAAACTGCGGATCGCCGGCCTCACACTAAACCCGACTAAAGCCCAAATTGGAGCTTCTGAGATCAGCTTGTTGGGATTCCGGATCGAGAGAGGAAAAGTTTCCCCCGACGCGGACAAGTTGCGGGCGATCTTGGAGTTCCCAGTCCCTACCGATGTCGGGGGAGTGCGCCGTTTTCTCGGCATGATAGGATACTACCGAGCCTACATCCCGAACTGCGCAGCCATGCAGGCACCCCTCACGCAATTGCTGAGGAAAGCGGCTCCCTGGAGCTGGGAGGCGCCGCAGGAGGAGGCGTTCCTCCAGCTGACCGAGGCATTGGCGCGTACAGCATCCCTCAAACTACCAGACCTGAATAGGCCCTTCACGATCCAGACGGACGCAAGCGACCAGGGTCTCGGCGCGGTACTCTTGCAGGAGGCAGAGGGAGAGATCCGACCGGTGGCATTTGCCAGCCGGGCGCTGAACCCGGCGGAGAAGAACTACACGGTGAGTGAGCGCGAATGCCTCGCCATCATTTTCGCTCTCAAGAAGTTCGATCATTATGTCGAGGGGACGGAATTCACGATCGAGACGGACCATATGGCCCTCGCGTGGCTCTCCCGAATCAAGGAACCCGCCGGAAGACTGGCGCGCTGGGCCTTGACACTGCAGAAGTACGAGTACCGAATTCGGTACCGGAAGGGCACGACAAATGTGGTGGCCGACGCGCTCTCCCGCGCACCCGTGGATCCCCCACCGAGCGAGGCAGCAGACTACGGAGGCGGTGCCATCCACCGGGAGACGGGAAATCCCGCCTCGCGCTCCGCTCCCCACTGTGGCGGCGTCGCGCAGCTGGCTGAGGCGATTACCTCACTGGGACCGGCGTTCAACCGAACGGAACTGTTCGAAGCACAGCAGAGCGATTCGTTTTGTCGCGCTATCTTCGACCGGCTCAGGCAAGAGATGGATCCTGACCAGACAGGCGAAAAGACGCTCCGGCACTCCGGAACACCGAGAGGGCCAAGCGCCACCGCCCAGGAGTCAGACATTGAAGCAGGTGAGCTGGAGTCTTACCTGATCGATGGGGACGGCGTCCTGCTGCGCTACTTTCCGGAAGAGAGCGATTCAAGTGAGTCGTTCAAGACCGTGATTCCCCGCGATCTCAGAGTGGCAGCGCTGCGTCACTACCACGATGCGGACGGTCACGGCAGTGCACCGAAGTCGTGGCATAAGCTGCGCCGTTTCGCTACCTGGCCGGGCATGAAGGGGCAGCTGTGCCGGTATGTCCGGAGCTGCGCCGTGTGCCAAGAGCGCAAGCCCAGGGGGGCAGACCACCCGGCCTGCTCGAGCCGATCGTGAGTACGCGGCCATGGGAGATCGCGGCCTGCGACTTGATGGGACCCCTGCCGCGGTCAAGCGGAGGCTATCAACATGTGTTGGTAGTAACCTGCCACTTCACCGGATTCGTCGAGATGTTTCCAATGCGGAAGGTGACAGCCAAGGGAGTCCTGAGCAGGCTGTCCGAGGTCTGGTGCCGCTACGGGTTCCCCGAGAGACTGGTGAGTGACAATGCCTCGATATTTTGCTCGAAAGTTTTCGCGGCAACCTGTCAGGCCCTCGGGATTAAGCATTGTAAGACTTCGTGTTACCATCCCCAAGCAAATGTGACCGAGCGGCGGAACCGTGACATTAAGCCGCTGCTCGGGGCGTATGCTCGTAAGCAGCGGGACTGGGATCTGCACTTGGATTCGATTTCGTTTGCATTGCGGTCCAACCTCAACCGCAGCACTGGGTTCACACCCGCGCTGCTGAACTTCGGCAGAGAACTCTCTACGCCGACCGATGCGGTTCTTCGCCCGCGACCGAGCGCGGCCAGAGCGGTGCCCTCGCACGAGGATTTCGCGACGCGTACAAGAGAGCGACTGTCGCGGGCGCTGGACGCCGCTCGCGGAAACAGGGCTCGCGCGCGCGCGGAGCAGAAGAACACCTACGACAAAGCGCACCGCGATGCGCAGTTCGAGGTGGGCGACACCGTTCTTCGGCGAAGTCACGTTCAGAGCGATGCGAGCAAGTTCTTCTCGGCGGCGTTGGCCCCCAAGTGGGTTGGCCCCTTCGTCATCGATTCCAAGAGGTCCCGACTGACATACACGCTGAGGGACCAGAATTCTGATCTCGTCCGCGGGACAGTTCACATCGGCGAACTGAAACCCTTTTTCCCCAGGGAAGGGGATGAGCCGGTCAAGCGGCCGCAAAGGGGCATTCGCGGGCACCAACGATCTCAGGATTTCCTGGGACCACCGCGGCACAGCTACAACACGCGTAGCCGGAGGCAACCCGATGGGATCGGAACCTCGTAGAGTGCGTGGCCCGGGAAAGGGAAGAAGAGGGTGAACGATCCGAAATCGGCGTTCCCGGCATTGTTTTTTTTTCTTTTTTTTTCTTTGTGGATGGGGGGAGGGGGTGCCTCGGAACCCTCAGTGTTTTTTTTTGTTTTGTTTTTGCTTTCAATGTTTTTATTTTTGCGCACGGCGTTCGGCTGGTAAACTGTCATCGGCCCTGCGGCTGCTGCCTCGAGACGCAACTTGGTGTGCACCGAATGGTCCTCTCCTGGGAGACGATGAAAGGATGAGTCGCCGTTTGGACAAACACCAGCCTGGGCTGAACTCCTCGTCTTCGGGCAGCGTATTCCCCGGCCGGAACCACAGCTCGGGGAGCCTCGTTGGACGTCCGCGACGTCACGCAAGACGCCGGGTGCAGTTCTCAGTGAAATTGGACTTCCAGCCCGCATCGTTCCGGGAGGGCTGTCGCAGCTGGGTCACAACCACTCCCGTGCCATGGGGGGCCAGTCTCATGGTGGCCAGGCACACTGTTCAAGGACCCCGTTGCCCCGGAGGCCGCCGCCAAGCCGAAGTCGACACAGTCTACTGTGAGGTGTGCGGTGGCCGCGAACCCCAGGCCTCAGGCGAACTGATGGACCTCAGTGAGGACGACCCATGGGACCAGTGGTGTGGGTGTGCGTGTGGGGGGTTTCCAGGCCAAACAAAGCGACGGTGTTCCCGAGCAGCCTAGCCGTACGTCGGAATCCCGGCGTACTTCGATTTTTAGGAGAGGGGAGTATGGCGCACCGTGCATTCACGAGGGCGCCTATCAAACCATTTAGCCGTCTTGGCCGCTGGGCAGCTATTTAGTTGCCTCGCCTCAGACACGATCACGTGGTCGTGTCGCCGCGGGGTCGATCGGGATCTCGAATTCGGCTCCCGACGGGCCGCTTTCTCTCCTAGCCACTGGATGGCGCTGCAGGCGCCCCATGGCGGGCGAGGAGAAAACCTCCTCGCCCATCGGTCGATATTGTCGGGTAACCGGGAGGCAAGAGTCTCTTAGGATTCCGGCCGGCGCTCAAGAAAGGCGAGTGCTAGCAACTGCTCTCGGGCAATAGCGGGACACGAGGCCTAGGGGCCCTCTTTGTGTTAAGCTTTGGGCTTAACGTACGTTTGTAAATATTTGAGTAATGTCGCGTGTGTTTGTAGTATAGATTGAGTGTTTTGTAGCGTTGTGTTTTTATGTACCAATAAACGGGGAGCGGAATCCCGCTCCCGTGAAAGAACCAGGCTGGACTCGGGTTGTTGACGGACCACGTGGGGAACGGCGTATCGGCGGCGGTACGCAAATTCCCACAAATTCTGTGTTTCAGAAAACAACTGAGTTGTATTGTTCATGCTCTTTAGAAGTATCTTGCGCTCAATATGCGAATTTTGAATCTTTCTCCACACAAGTAATTCAGTTTGAAACAGAGCCCAACTGCTCAGATTGCACCAGCAAAAAACAACATGGCGTTTTCGATGGCAATAGTAATAGCTCTGACGTAACATTAGGTAAAGAGAGCCACCGCATCTTTTGACTGTTGTCTCAGTAAAATAACTTCGTTCTAAGAATGACAAGATTTACGTATCGAGGGAAGCTCAGTTCCTCGACGATGATCTTTTTACACACCATCAACCATGTTGATCAAAGCCGGGAATAAGTCAATTCCACGCGACTCTGACGCTACCATGCTTTTGACGACACGACATGATCAGCGATACATATTTGCAAAATTTGGCGCGCAGTTGCGTATTGAAGTTCATAATTGATTGAACAAATATTCAGGCGTCTTTTATTTAAATAAATATCACATCTGACTATATTTCAGCCCACTCTACGTGACCAGCGCAAAAACGTAATAACTTCCGCATTTCCCTGGATAATACCTTTAAAGCTCGACCTACCCCTTAGCAAAAAGAGGCCGTACTTGAAACGAATTTGAAATATATTGAATATGAATATTCATTTTGTATTCATTCTGTATTATTTTGGCCGCATTCGAAATACGCACGTAATGTATTCAAAATATATCATAAATATTAATCAGAAAAGATTTTAGATATACCAAAAATATAATTCCTTCCCCCTCAAGATGTCATTTGTGTCCTAAAAAGCGGCTCCGCAATTTTTTTTTTTTTGGATTTTGTTAGTAAATGTATATCTGTGGTATTTCAAGACTCTACTAAATACGTCCCACAACTACACATCAGAAACGAACACAAACACAAACACCATGACGCACTGAACACCTGAATCACAGTCCCGTTGACTGCTCTAGAGCCTTATATAGCCTACATATTTAAGGTAATAATTTGGTCGGTGACCAGCTCTGCACTTATTAAGGTTCTAAGTATTCTATCTTCTCCTAGGGAGTCGGTCAAATGGGAAACAGTCTTTTGAAGTCCGTGGACGATATCTCTTACTAAAAAGCATTGGTAAAACTAATAATAATTTGGCGCAGTCGCTAAAACAATATCCACAAAAACGGCTTCTAGAAGAAATGTTATTGCTTCTCTGCATAGCACCACTCAGGATGAAGCGAGTCAAGCTAGTTTCTTTACTTTAAAATAGTAATTTTGCTTTTCTTTACTAGTTGACTATTTAATATGGTCATTAACGTCACTATATTTAAGTCACTACTCACATCACATACAATGGCGAGTACACACATTCAGTGAACTAACATTGCGCTAACACAATTCCACGCCAAACACATCTGCTCACAGCTCTCGCTGAAGCTTTCCAGCATCAGCAAGTGTTGTGGTTGTAGTTCCCGAACCCCGTTTGTGATTGGTGTGCAAGAAACTCATCAGGTGTGTTCTTGATAGAAAAAAGGAAACAATAACATAAACTTCTCTGATTCATCAGTGCGATGCTGCGCAACTCAATTGACAAACTAATCAAATATTGTATTTAGACAGTTCAATGTACTCCACATCTGCTTGAAGTGAATTTCTGATAGGCGAGCTTTTCAATACTTTGGTAGTTTAAGTCAAACTACCAAATTATTGCAGTCAAAAGGAACTTAGGGTATAACACAACAGTATTTACGATTTCCAGGTATTTGAAGAGCATTCCGCGCATATTTTTGATCGCTGCCTTTTTTTAGGGTTGGAGTATATTTTGCATCAAATAAACTAATATTTTAAGAAATCTAATTGAAATGTATTTTGTGCCTACTAATTTAGTATTTACATAATTCAGAACGCATGAAGAGAACTTCAAATGTAGTTTAAATAAAGGCATTTTAAAACTATTTTCAGAAATATATTTTAGAACTAAGTAAAAAAAAGAGGTGTGTATTTTCGGTCTATTTTTTGTGTACTTACAATTATGAGCTGTACTTCAAATGCACTCAAATTAGAATGTGGTATATTTCAAACGTCTTAGTTTTCGCTAAGGGACAGAAGGTTTTTTCGCCGCTCCACCGCTGACGCCCAGGCGCTAAGAATACATTAATCATTCCCCGAGGACTCAGAAATCAGCAGCAAATATGCCTCAATCTTGGATTCAAATTTCCTACCAGAAAAACCGCACCAGCAATTACAGTACCACCATTATCAAGTTCCTCGGAGCAACGTACCTTAGCCGCATCTCCCCGGCCAGCCGAGACCGGGGCGGCGATCATGGAAGCAGAGGGTCTCAGCACAGCTGAAAGAGGCGATACATACGTCAAAATTTCTGTCGCCCAGAACTTCATTGCAGAAGACACCTACCGTGGCACGGCACCAGCCAAATTACAGAAGATCGACAGCGTCCGACTAGGCGGAACCACCCGCCCAGCGCGAACCTACTTAGCAGTCGGGAACGCGGACAACAAAGACGTAATCCACGGCATAGCCCCCAACATCCCAAAGAAGGAACTACTACGCAAACTCGAAACCGACAGACCAAGAATCATCAGCATATATCACCTCGGAAGCACTTACTCAGTGCTTGCCACCTTCGAAGGAACACGTCTGCCCAGAATACGTCTTCTACGACCGCGTTGTTATGCGCGTACAGTCACATCAGCCACGAAGCACCTCATGCTACCACTGCCTCTCTATAGGCCACAAGGCGGAAGTATGTCCAAAAACCAACATCAGTGTGACATGTCCTTACCTGCAGCACGGAGCTTCCACTGGAGACAGGAGTGGAAGCTCCACACCAATGTGAATCCCACTGCAAAAACTGCAAGGGGGAACACTCTGCCAAAAGACCCCAATTGCCCAGCACGCCTACACGCCGGCGAGACTAGGAGAGAAACAAAGAGCGCAAATTCCGCCTTAATACCACCGGGAAGCAAGAAAAACTCACAAACACTCGGGACCGCCAGAAATAGCCTCCGCTTCAATATATTACTCGAATCAACAACAGATTTCAGCAACTATGCCGAGAGAGTCCAAGCCCTTGACCCCAAACCAGGGAGGAACTTTCTGTCGGATCAGGAAGACCGATACCCCGCAACATAAAAACTGGTGTCAAGACTAACCAAACCACCCGGATAACAAAAGCATCAACCCAACAGTCATGCACATCCCGGGCCGGTGCTCGGAGCCTCAGCCTCAGCGCTCTAACAAGACACCGGAGGGTGAGTGACCCACATTCCTCCCCATCTCACGCGCAGACTGCACAACGCGAAACAGCTACAATATCCTAGACATACAAACAAGCACTAGAAAAGGCAAAAGAATCCCCCACCGCGAGTAACCAAATGCTAGCGATGCAGCTAGGATTAAGAAGCAAAGGCAGTAATAACACCCAACTGCACACAGAACAATGGAGAGAAACCCTGCCACAATTCAGGTAGCACCCGCAATAGAAATACCGGGCGTACACCCCCAGGTATGCGGCTATCTCAGAACACTTTTTACTTTCCAAACAACTTCAAGAACAAATGCTCATGATAGAACAAATTCGCACACAAATCGAAATACTAACCAACAGGAAGAGGAGAATACAACAAACCAACGATAACCTGAACGTACCAAGCAAAATAGTCGTCCAAGAACAGCAAGAACATGACCTCATGGTCAACGATGACTAACGATATCACACAAATGCGAGACAAACCTAACGTACATAAGTCCACCATATGGCAATGGAACTGCCGAGGCTTCCGGCGAAAAAGAGCCATCTCATCCAACCAGATCGAATAAGCCACTACAAAACCTGACATCATACTTCTCAGGAAACAATCGGCGACTTCACATTACCAGGACACGAGAAATTCACACAAACTCAGCATCACACGGAAATGCCGACCTACTGCGTGTCAACACTCTTACTCAAACAGAACAAACAGCCACCATGGTTCCCACATACGTGGCCAATTGCATTCACGCTATACAATTAGAATCGCACCATTACAACACAAACAAATAGGACAAGCAGCAGTAGAATGCCAACTGCAACAGGGCAAAGCCAGGACAGTAACCATTAACACCTACTGGACCACCAGAGATCCCTCACAAAACGGATCAAAGAAGTCAGAAAGAAACACAAAGGAAAATATATAATCATTGCAGGCGGCTTCAATAGCCACAACGTCGCATGCTATGATCGCAGAACATTGAAAGGGCGAAAACTAGAAAACGAAACTACACGAAGCCAACTCAAACTTCTGAACGACACAACACTGCCCACCCGCACAGGCAGCAGTGTAGAAAAAGACACCAACCCAGATCTGACATGGCACACAGGTCCTAACAAACCCGAATGGGAGAGCTCCATAGAAGATCTCGGCAGCTATCACCACAGCGTCATTATCACCCTGGAACATGAACAAGGATCACAAAAGAATTCAAAAGGACGGACCGCACACATTACCAAATGGGAAAAAATGAGAGAACTGCTGAAAAACAAACAGGTCCCCCCCCCCAAAAACAACAACAACAACAACAACAACAACAACAACAACAACAGCATCAGAATGGGCTGAGTCAGTCAAGTAAGCACACAAAAATTTCCCAAAGAACGTTGCCACGACGGAAGACAGACACCTACTTGAACTATGAAACATGAGACGAAAATTGGTCAAACGCTGGAGCAAAAAAAAGGCCAACATACGCCTAAAGAAAGTCACGCAGCTCACCACAGAAGAAGCTCAAGGTTACGCACATGAATTAGTTCCCAAAAACTGGCTGCAAGTGTGCGATAGCTTAAAAGCCTTAAATGACCAGTTATACACACCTCGGGTATGGCAAATACTGCGAACACTCCTCGGACATGGCAAACCCCGACAAAGCTTAAAACAACTCCAAATGAAAAAAAAAAAAAGCCATCAGAGTATATAGCCCGAAAATTAAAGGGGAGGCCTCTACCCAACGAATCCGAACCCCTCTCCTCCACCGGAATACCCCGGGGAGGACTCCGATGATGAGAATTCTGGTATAAATTATCCTTTCAGCAGAGAAAAGCTCGCGGCTTAGTATGGCATCACAAGATATACGACACCCGGTAAAGATTGCATAACGTAGCCCATGATCAAGAACCTACCGGAAAACTACTTGGACTCAACCGTCGAACAAATCAACGAAGCTTGGGACACACCCAGGAATAGAAAGAACCAGTGATCATCCCGATCCTAAGCCCAACAAACCACCAAATCAAATTAAAAAAACCTAAGGCCAATCTCACGCACTTCATGCATAGAAAAACTTGCAGAACGCATGGTCTTACAACGCATTGAATAGCATCTAGAAAACTTAGGCATTCTACACCACGCCATGACCGGATTTCGCCGTCACGTATCTACTATACGCCCAACAGAATTTGCACTGGGTTCGTTTTGGCGGCCAGCGCCGTTGTCGCTACTCTATAAACCGCAACGAGAGATATTCTGCGTGGCAGATGTCCCACAAGTTCCACAACGTGTTCAGTCTTCTCATGAGAATTGCAAGAGTGCACCAAATGTATTGGAGCCTCTTTTTCGTGCAAATATTTCCGTTTCGCCGGTGTGCTCGCAAACTAGGTCTCCCCTTGCACAACCTCTCTTCTCCGGCGCCTGGGCAGGGAGGGCAACCCGTCTTGGTGACGATGGAAACGACGCGAGAGGAGGAAATGGCCGCCGCTCCTAAGTAATTGTCCGTTCCGATTGATTCATCGGGAACAGCCTGAAACACAACTCGGTTCTGACCAACATTCTGGCAACACGCTTCGCTGCTCCACTGCGGAGACGACCTCACGGTGGGGAGGACCGGAGGGGAAAAGGAGAATCATGCTCGCTTCGAATCGTTCGAGTTCTCGATACCATTTCGAACAAGCTCGAGAGTTTTAGGCCTGTTGCTTTTATTTGTTCGCCGCTCGACGTGCTGCCCGCGGGGACGCGAACACAATAATTGAAGTGAGTGTATAGTGAATTTTCTTGTCGTCAATATCACCTGTGTTCCTATTTGGTATTTCTGCCTAATGCTTCATATGTCGATACCTCAACCTCCGGTTGTTGCCAGGAGCTTATTATGATCGCATCAGTTCACGCATGGAGTACTTCTTTTTCCGGCCAAAAAGTTTGTGTGTAGGGGAGGGGGGGGGGGGGATTGACGTTTGGTAATTTTAAATATCTAATAATTTCTTTTTCTTTGAAGAATTTATTCGTGTCTGTTATAAATTCAAACACTTTTTTTTTTAAGGCGCGATTTTTGCGTGGATAACGACTGCACTGTTTGGGCTATCGGGCTTGGTGAATACAACAATAGCGGGATAACCGTCACGCTAATTCGACTAATTAACTAATATATGATTATTACCTTTTCATTGAACTGTTTGCAGGTTATGTCAATATTAGAAACCTAATCAATTTTTCGAATTCGCGAAAAAGGCTGTGAAATATTCGTCAATAATTCATCGCGTTTTTTTTTCTCGCTTTGCTTTGAAATTGGGTGGAACGCTGCAAACCCTGCCCAGAACGTTACCTAGATTGCCCTCTAAAGAGATTGGAGCGACTTTTTTCCCGCAAAGCACGCGGGAAAAAAATAGTGATTGTGTTGTATGTATGTTTATACAGGCGGAAGTTAGTCAGCCCTAATGGGCGTTTGGTGTCCCAGCTGTAGATGAGAGATTTAGCCAGTGCAGTACAACCGCTAGCCTGCGCTCTGTAACGTGCACCACGCGGTAGTGGCAAACGACCGCACGCCGGTTCGATGCTCGTCCAGTTCGGAAAGGGAAGGGTGGGGATTGAACCCAGAGTCCCTGGGTTCTGCTGCGCGAACTTTCACTTCACGTGCTTCGAGATAAAGTCTGAGGTGCGCTAACCCACTCGGCCATCGAGTGGGTTAGAGCCAAGTCGCTGCACTCAACACTCTTAGAAAAATGCCATAGTACTTAATAACTATAGGTCAGTAACTTGTCACATATGTTACTAACCTCTTATTAACCGTCTTTAGTGACGTGCGAATTCGTAACAGTTACTAACCGAGGAAGTTATTAACGGGAACCAGCCTCATCCAGAAGACCTAGAAGAAACTACTACATTGATTTAGAAACGGATAGTAACTATCGCGAAAAATGTAGTTGCCACTTTGCTCAAGAAGCTAGGAGACGCTAACTAATTCAAAAGCCGCAAAAATACTTGCATTGCATTGCTCGCACGCTTTGCATTGCATCTCGTACACTTTATATTACACATCCATTACGCATGTCGTCAATCGGCTGAAAGCATCACATATATCAGCTAGGGTATCACACAGACAAACGGAGCATAAAAGACAAACATGAACGCACGCTCACCAATCACTGGCTCCGTCGATTGCTCTTCCACCTTCTATATCCTCCTTTTGAAAGCACGCCTTTCCGCAATAATAACCTCAGCAATAAATAATTTTACAAGAATGTTGCTTTTTTTTCCACTAATGTCATTTCTCAACATAAAGAAACCATTCAGGATGTAATTGTTTACAACAATCGATATAACTATCCGCTCCTCGGCTCTTTGTAGCGCATGTTTCCACCTCTCCGCATAGCTCCGCATTTCTGTGTCATTTTAGAACGAGTGAAGAGTTCTCGTGCTCAGCTTCGATGCTCGAGCACCCATGCGCCCATTTCTTTGACCCCATAGCCACAGAAAGTAGAAATAATTGGGCCATTTTGCCGAAAATAAAACATTAATGTGACTGTCAAGCAACCTTCAAACGCCTTTTACCCATCATTGCTAAAAGTATAGCATAGAATCAGGGTGTCCTAATAACAAATATTTGCAAGTTCTCATAGTTCAAACTAATTTTAGAACAAATTGAGTTTAGATCGCGTCCTACGTGTAATTTAGCACTTGTTTTGTATCTGCTAACTGCCACACAAGTTTCAAACACGTAAACTTTTGTTTTAGCAAAGTAAACGTTTATAAATTTGATTTCTAGAATCGTACTTACGTCAGCTCCGATTTATGATATGATCTCAGTGTCCAGTGTTGCTAAAGTATTTTTATTTTTGCGAATTTTAAAAAGAAACTAGTGTGACCGACCTGGACGCCAGTGGTGCAACGAAAGATGTACAAATTTATTTAAAAACTTGTGCCAACCATATTCAATCTTTAAGTAATCACAGTGTTTAACACGTCCTAGGAGAGTCTTATGAAAAGAGCCATTCACCCAGGGCCAAAACCTAAGGTTTTATTAGCTTATGAATAAATAGACATAAATGCGTACCTTTTTGATTTGTCAGTGGTGTAACATAGATTTTATGTGCTATTTCGCATAACGTTTCGACGAGAGATAACGTGCAGTGACAAACTAGACATACGTGTGGTGTTAAATATATTAAATTCAAACTGAGTTTTCGTTCTTATAGAAAATAAATTTGCCCGAATCATCGGTCGTGTAACAATCAGTCGTACAACGGTCAGTCGCGCAACGATCAGTTGTGTGGCGAGTAAATAGCAGAACGTGTCAATCGCATCAACTAAAAAAATTTAAAAATATTTCATTCTTATTTAGTATTTGTTTTTGTTGGCCATGCTACTTCATGGCCAATTATATTTTTTAATGACAGGCACGAAATGCAAAGTCCAATACACTTCAAGCCGCAAACATCCCCCCCCGACCAGAAAAAAAAAGAATGTTTCGGTACGCGGAAAATATTGTTCCTGCATACTTTATGCGGGATACAAATTAATTTTCGGTTTGTGTAAAGATACTACACTGTTCATGAAAAAGTGAACATGCTCCCAAACAAATAATAGTGTGCTTTAGAATCAGTTTAATTATTTTTTGAACCTACCAGGTGGCGCATTTCAAGCAGCTTTAGCAAAACAAGCAGCCCTCGCAAGAATATTTTCTAATCTAGACACAACATTTGTGTCTATACGTTTCATGTATGCTATTGGAAATAATAATGTTGCAAATTAAAAATAAAATATTTTGATAAGTAACAAAAATAAATAAAGCCGTAAAATAGCTGTCGCTCATTTTGTCTTGAGTAAGTTCTACAATATTTGTCGTTAACGATATAAATAAACATCTTGGAGCTCAGCTGTGTTTTCTATGAAAATAAAAACAATATTCGCCTATTGCTCAACAAAAGATAATAAACTGAAGTCAATGTCGCAAAATTAATTTTTCATGAACCTAAATATTTAATCTTCGTGAGAATAACCCAATTACTGTCCCGAGTTTCTTGGCTAGTAGCACCCGCATTTATTTCCTGTGGCTTATATGAGGTTAAGAAACTAGTGAAGAGGTATAGTAACTGTCATATAGAAGATAGTAACTGCTGCAGTTACTATCTTTTTGCTCCCTTTTTTTTAAGAGTGCACAGAGCTCGGCGAACGTTTGTAGAAAGTTACAGTCAGCGCGCAGGCGAGCTGGTGGAAGTTTACCATGATGATTTTAGCCGAGACTGGGACAGAAGTAGGAAACAAAATTTTTAGAGTGGAAGAGAAAGTGACAAGGCCAGACAACGTCTGTAATTCAGCCTCAGTCTTGGGTTAAAATGATCATGGTTTGTAGAAACTTGCTTTTCATAGCATATTGCTTGATGGTCTCTAGTCAATAAGAAATGACCATTTCTAGGTGGCAAGAAGACCTGTAAATTCACAGAAATAGAAATTACCGAAAAGGGCGGAGGGGGAAGTGTGTGTGTGTGTGTGGGGGGGGGGCATTTTGGGTTGTCATTACCTACATTAAATTTTACCAGTGAAAATTGCTTATTGCGTTGAGATGCTGGACATTACTATTATTGCTCTTTTTAGGCGCGTTGTGAATATTTTGACAAAAACGTCAAATGCTTGGGTGTAGGAGACGTAATACAGCAATTCTTGTTTGAAAACGCCATCCAGCGGCAGCCCTCTGCTCCAAAGTCGCAGAAAGAGGAACGTAACGCGATCTTTGATTAGATTTTTAATAAGAAAATCCGCCGCCCATAAATTTATTTCCGGGTTTTCTTTTTTTTAGGACGCTTAGACAGTGGCGTCATAAGGGGGGGGCGGGGGGGGGCGGACCGCCCCGGGTGCAGGGCTCATTGGGGTGTCGCGGCGGGCCACGACAGCGGCGGGGGGGGGGGGGAGTCGTGGCCGGCCACGCGAAAGCGGGGGGGGGGGGTGGAGTCGCGGTGGGCCACGCGAGAGCGGGTGGGGGGGGGTCGCGGCGGGCTACCGCCCCGGGTGCCGCTGACCCTCGTGACACCACTGCGCTTAGAGCCCGTAGATTGAGTTATCCCCATTAATAGACGATCTTAAAATCCACTTCAGTGACCCCTTAAAGGGACTATGAAATGATTCTGAAATCGAATTTCATCCACCGATCGTCGTAAAAGGTGTGAAAAGAAACACAAAAACACAAAAATAGGGAGCCAAAAAACATTCTTCGCTATAGAACTTTTAAAAGAAAACCGGACTCTTTTGCGCCTTCTTTCCTTCGAAAGCTCTCTGCCTTTTCACTGCGATGCATCCGCGGAACCGCAGCACGTCAGCCGAATCCACGTCGCCTATTGGGTAAGAGCCTACCTCACCAGCACCGCGATCATAAACAATAAATAGCCGGCGAATGTTTCCTAAAAGTTTTGTTAAATAATATTCAGATCCACATTTTGTAGCATAATTAGAGATGTGACGAAAATTGCCAAATTTGATAATGCTCAGAGCCAAGCGCCATCTATCGTGTGGTAAACGAAGCAAGAGAAAGACCCTACTGCGCTTGCGCAGTCAACCGACGAGCGTCGTCTGCTGAACGGGTTTGCTCCTGGTCGCGTTTTCTTCGCAGCAGACTTTCGTTTTCTGGCTGTTCGAGTAGTGTTTACATTGTTTGTGATCGATCGCTCGTTGGCTATGCCGAAAGGCTGCAGTGTACTGAAGTGCCCGAATTACAGTTTCTGCAGTCCGGTGGTTAAAAAGAAACAGTTGCAGTTTCACCGCTTGCCACTCGATGAACCACGTCGAAGCACTTGGTGCAGGCTCATCGGTTCGAGGGACCCCGGGTCTACGGTCATTCGTGTATGCTCGGAACATTTTAACACCGAGCGTGATTACAGCCACATTCACAGTGTTCTCCGCGAATGCGGCCGTTGTTTTGAATTGAGACGGCGGCGGCGCACTCCCGGCAGCAGAAGCACTCTCGAGCGGTAGGCGCTACTATGCACCACTTGCAAGTGCACCTTCAAAGAAACAAAACATTTTATATCTCTGTTACTTCCGTACATCTGAATATACGGCCGAAACGTAACCTACCATTCCGTACTTTGAAGCCGCCCCACTCCTCATAGTCCGATTCCGATGAAGAACTGGAGTCTTCGCCGGAAGACTCGCCGCACTTCCCAACAGGCATACCGGCGTATGGGACTAGTCCCATGCTGTCGCTGTAGCGCAACATATCTCATTGAATTTCGCTCAGCTGCGATGTGTCCATGGCTATCGCGGCGATGAGAGGCGCCGATTCAGAAAATACGTCGGTGACATCAGCGCCATCAGCGCAGTAAAACCTACCGGCGCACCCCCAACTCGCCGCCGCTAACGCTCCCATTCTCCTACTGCCGAGAGAACTTCCGGTTCCTGTGCCAGAGTACGTCACGACCGTCAAAATTACGCCGCAACTTGTTTTGCGGTCAGTTGGAGAGAAAGAAAAAGTCGATATTTCATTAATTTTTTGTGTAGAAGTTAATAAACCGAGACGAAAACGGATGCCTGTTCGGCATTCAGTGAACATTGAAGGTTTAATGTAAAAGTTATCTGGCAAAAGTAAAAAGGTCATTTCATTTCAAGGTCTAGGCGCAGCCGAAGCTACGAGGTAATGGGACCAATCAACCAGCCTCAAAAGCGTAAGGCACTGGGCCTTTAATGTTTATGATTGGTTCAGCGAGGATAGAACACGTAGACACACATGACGAAGAGGACCGTGATGGTGCGCGCTTAACGCTGTCGGATTTGTCGCATCAGCTCGTAGCGTCGACTGTGTTTGAGTTAAATTATGCTCCGTTTCACGATAACTTGGCGAACTGTGTGGAGGCTGCGGCCCCCGCGACCCAATAATAGCGCCGGTGCAAGGCACGTGATAACACTCCATGGTCGAGGCCACGGGGGCCTCGTTACCGCCACAGGAACAGCGCCGTCCGCAACAAAAAGTAGTTCTAGGCTTCTTGTTTCTTTTAACGGCGATGGAACTCGCGCGATTCCATCTCTAAAGATAAGATATGAAGAATAAGAAATAAATAGCCACAAAGTTATGAGTTTCAATTATATTTAAACCAAAAACGTGAGGCCACATTCGTACCCGCTCATTTTTCTCCTTGCAGCGCCTTGGCGATTGACGATCGGAGCCGTGTATCGACCGTTTCCGCTCAAAACGTCGCCTGTTCCCTGCCTGCAGCCGTCACGGATTCGCGGCTAAATTGAGCGTATGGTTGTTTCATGAACTGTTCCCGAAGTGCTCGCTAGTCTAGCGGACTGAAATGTTACTGCGGTGGACGTTCATCCGAAGTTCGTTAGTTTCGGAGCAGACGACTCTTGGCTAGCAGACGACGGCCGGTTCCTCCGGGCCTCTCGCCTCGCATTAGGCGTGGTGACACAAATGCTCCCGTGACGTCGAGTCACGTGCCTCGCTCCGACGCTCTTATTGGGTCGCGGGGCCCTAGCCTCCACAGTTCGCCAAGTTATCATAAACGAAGTATAGTTTGAAAATACGTTGATACATTAAAAGGACAGTTTCATCTGTGGCACTGAGGAACTCAGTCGGGCTCAGTGCCATATCGCCAGACTGGTTTTCTTATTCTTTACAGACTCGTCACTCGACGAGCTCCCGTAAACGGCGGCCATTTTGGTTTTTCCAAGCGCTTCGCGGGAAAGTTCTAGACGCTCCAGGTTTCTTAGATGTAGTCGCGATGGGCGTAGCGTCGTTATTTTAATTAAAAGCGTGCCACTAGTGGAAGCGTAGGACGAGATGCCCCTCTAATGTTCGCCAAGCCTCATCAACGCACAGTGAAGACTCGTATCCCTGCAGCGATTACCAGAGGTGTGCGACCACCGGTTCGAATCGAATGGCGCAGTGTCATCCATAGCTTTGACACTGTTAAGAAAACCGGTTGTCGTGGCCGTTCCTGTTGAGAGAATTGTTCTTTGCGTTCAGAAATGCTCGGATCCGTTTGAACAAAACCCAACACTTTTATTTTAAGCTTTTACACATACTGACACATTCCAAACAGACGAGCCACTTTCTCGTTCTCCGCTCGCTTGCGTTCCAGCTTTTGTTCTGGTCGAGTCTCAAATTTCCCAGCTGTTGATCTCTTTCTTCTCTATCCACGGCTGCATCCGGACGCTGCGGGTACAAAGTTCACAGCTCGCCCCCCGCGCTCTATCGTCTCCGCCGAGGCAAGTCGCGGTGCAAAGTTCAGCTCGGTGCTCGCGTGCATCCCTCCGCAGAGGGAATCGATGCCGTTCCCAGAAAGTTCCAGCACACTCCCCACCGAAAGGGCGCGAGCACATTCTAGAATTTTATTATTTCTAGGAGGTAGATTAGTTGCACTGGCCTTCGCAATACTGTACCGCGATGTACGCGAATCTCGCATAAACGAGCCCCTGCATCACGTAGATAAAAAACCTTCACCTTGCCAATCTTCCACAGCCGTCGTGAAGTCGCTCTTTCAAAAGAACCAACTGGCCCACTCGGGGCGGAGAACTGCTTTTGGTGACTAGCATAAGCAGACCTCAGTTCTCGGAGGTATTTCCGCCCCCCCCCCCCCCCTACGTTCCCAAAATAAATTTAAGAGTCGTTTTCGTTTTCGCCACAGACCGCGAAGTGTCTCCGGTGGCGAAGTGAGCGGCTCTCCCCCGCCGCCGACAGGGCAGCCAACCGTCTACGGATTAGAAAGCTCGCCGGCGTGAGAGGGTTGCCCTCTCCAGCCTAGTTGTATACAAAGGTTAGTGGCCTCGAATTGACCGCCGCTTCAATTTCGGCGAGAATCATGACCAATTCCTCCGCGCCCTGATATTAATTTCGGATAACCTTCCTGAATGACACCTATACCGAGCGCAAAAGCCTCTCACAAAAATCTCCTCGACATGGAGCTCGTTCGACAAGAAACCGCCACTCTATGGCGGCTTTTACAGAATGATGGATCACAACAGGGTGTAGGATAGTCTTCCCCAGTAAACTTAGCTCTTCTGAAGCCCGCATAATTGTCAAAGCATTATTCCAATAAATGACGCGGCATAACCCGCTCCGCGACAGAAATCTGCGAATAGCATACAGAAAGCTGTTTGTCGACATGTCTGTCACTAACTCAAAGTAGACCACCTGGGTTGACCGCACGTGTAAAAAACAGCACGTAACATTTGCTGGTGAGGTCGTTCGCCTTAACGTACAGGGGTCCTCGCAAAGCCTACGCCCACTACTTCAAACGGGTCCACTCGCGTTGTACGATCCGCCGGCAAGAGTCCCGTTGGAGCACTTGCAGAAGTCGCGTTGAATCGCTGGCAGGTCACACACGCACGCACCACTTTCTTTACCAGCTGTTTTCCGCGGAGGATCCAGTACTTCTCGCGGAGCTGCACGAGAGTGTCCCTGGCTCCCACGTGCAGTACTTGGCGAGGAGCGTCGACAGGCAGCAACGTTGGTATCGACTGCTCCGTGGGCAGTACAATGGGGTTTGGCGTCTCTTCCAGCAGTCGAAATTGTCAAATTTGTGTCATGAAAAAACTCGAAACTTTCGACATGGGAACTTGTTTCCACACCCCATGCTTCCAACTTTTATTAATAACTATATTAGGTTTAGCAAAACCCAAACTCAAGTAAATACGCGCAGTTGTTTTTTTCACACTACGTTCCAAAGGCAACATGTGAGCAGATTTTATAACACTTGCGATATCTAGAAAAATGAGACGTTTTCACATCTTCAGAAAATGTACACTTGTAAAGCTCATGCATACAAATTTTGGTAAAGATAATGTTACTTCTTTTGTTGCACCAACTCTTCCCCGTGTTTCGAATCCTTCGCCCTCCCCCCCTCCCCCCTTCTCGAATCCTTTTGGCTATTCGTCTTTCACTTTCTATTCTATACTTTCCTCACTCTGACGGCACTTTCCCCTGCGTATTCCCGAAAACGGTACCACTTTTCTCGACCCTGACCACATACGGCAGAAAATTATAATCGCAGGCCGCTTGACGTGGCATTAGCCGTCACAGCACTCCGGCTCCGCTTGAGTGGCCCTGCCTCAGCAACCCTGCGGAATCCTCCCCCTATCCACATTAGCCCATTTTCATTGCATTTATGTTAATCTTTTCTTTAAATTTATGTGTGTACCTCGATTTACCGGGAATTCGACAGCTCTGATGATGCGGCGGTCTCCACGCTACGCAGTGCTTCACGGGTCCGCAACTTCTCAAATTATCCGTGATGCATTTACGCCTTTGATGCCCCCCTCTCTTCAATTTCTCGCCTCCCGTTCCCGCTCAGTCAAAGTTTTTTTTTTTTTTCTTCCCGCTTTCGCATATATTCCTTGTCGTGTCTTTACTTCCTAGGCGACAGAATTCTGCCCACAGGTTTCAGTCTCCAGTCGACGTTGCCCTAACTCGCGCTTAGCAAGTATTTGCACGGTCCATATGACGTGCCTGGCGCTACTCCCTTCATCCTTCCCCAACCCCCTCCCTCCCCGAGGTTACACGTCGTTCGCCACGACGATGATAGGTTGAACACGGCGCCGTAGGCTAGGCCTACATGGCTAAGCCTTTTCATTTTGTTTGGTTGTTAACCCTAAAGTGGATCGGGGTCCGAGTCAATGCGTCGGAAATTATTTCGGTCCCGCGCCGATGCTCGGCGGAGCCTAATCGAATTGGGAGAGTGACTGTGCCGGAGGTACCACCTCTATATGCTGTATCTTTTACATTATTTCTTTTCTCTAGAAACATTTTCCGCTGAGTCAAGCCGCGGGAACGCAGAAATGAAGCGATGAATTCGACTCTGACTTTCGTTTCCCTGCATCTGTTGGGATGCTTTTTAATTTGTTTGGTTCACCGAAATCTTTAGGTGGTTGCCAGAATTGCTGGATGTACGGAATTTGTACGATTCTGTGTGCCTGATTGGAACAAAGTGAAGGTCATTGTAGGAGAGAAAACAAAAATATAACCTTGTTCAAGTTCAGTGGTATTTGTACAAACCGTTATGTAACAAAAGGTTAGATCCAGACGTACTTCTACGCTGACCCAATTCTATGCAAAGCAAACGTGCGCTGCTGAAAAAGGATGTCTTTTTTATAAAAGTGTACTGGGACCTCCTTCGGTACACTTGGTGAAAGAGTCGGCGATGACATCCTGCGGCCCTGATTGGCCGTCGCCGCATTGACCTTGGCGCTGACCAATCACGGCGGCCGAATTTCTCGACAAACATTTTAACCAAGTGTCTGGAATTAGATTCCTGCGCCTGGAATTAATCATGCTGTAACGAGCGTTCACAACACTATTGAATGGTTGATAGAGCTGCTCCGAAGAGCTTTATATAAAACCTCTCAGAAACGCACAGAATAGAAGCCCGCTTCTTGCGAAGAAACTTAGCCTCAGTGTATTAGCTAGCTTAGAATCACAATATTCATTGATGGGCTGCACGTAATTAACGGAAAACGTTTTCCACGGTCTGAAAAAGAGTTGTTACACAGAGGTCCAAACAGACATAAAGCATACCTAGCCTGTAGCAGGCAATGAAATAAAAGCATACCCAAGTAGCACAGCCATTTGAGCCAAAATGTGAACTGGCTCCCATTTAAGGTCCACAACAAACCAAACAAGCCAGAGGTGATAAACAAACATAAAAATATTTGCGTCCAGAGCTTATATATTTTTTACCTAATATATCTATGGTGTCCAGTTGGGGTGCAAAACAATACTTTAATACTGATCTTCATTTTGATATTTCCGCAATCAGCTCTTAGACAATAAAATCGTTACACTGTCGTTATAAACGCAAAAAACGCGAAACAAAGCACACTAAGAATATGAAAGAAGATAATATTGTACACATTGGTGGGTCGATTGAGTCTTGTCGAAAAGTGTTCAGCATCAGCAAAACGATATTTCAATATATATTGGCCTAGGTTTGATTATGTTAGAGTCCCATTCTCGGACGTATGACGTATGAAATAAAAGGAAAGGGATTAAGAAGAGACGCTGAGAGACAACTCGACCAATAGGAGGCGTGAAAGAAAAACAGTGCTCAAGAAGCAGTGATGAATCAAAGCTTCGTCGATAACATCATGCAAAAACAACACACCATGTAAACGATTTATATTAAACTAAGAGTATAATTGCAGTTTTTGAAATTGTCCATGAAAGCCGTAGGAGCAATTGCCTGCAAAACATATTTCGTACATAGGGCCTCCCCAATACTTTTTGAACACGTTCAATATAGGACCTGACGCAGTATTGTGAGACAGAATTCCAAACGATACACCTGGCAAATTCTATTTTCGCGTGCGCCATGGAACAAAATAGCCTCACAAAACATGCAGGCACGACGAAAGGCAAATACTTTCTGAAACAAGATATCGCACCAAGGAGGTTTAACGAGGCCCTACAAATAGTTAATAGAAGGTGAATAAAGTCTCTCTGCCGAGTCAATCAAAAATTTGCGGCAACGAATTGCCGATGCTCGGTACAATCATAAAGCAGTCCAAGGTGCAAGTGCATCAGAAATGACATACACACTTCCTGCACTCCAGCGACATGAGTCTTAGGTTTCAACTGGTTCAAAACCAGGAAATATGTGAACACCTTTTAGGCACAGCTAAGGCGCCATCCCGAAAGGGCTGCACGCAGTCAGACAAGAAAACGAACACGGCGAAACGCTCAATGCTCGCCAGCAAACAACAGTGTTTCCGCGAGCTCTTGACACAATGGGAACCATAATTTGCAAAGAAGTTATAAATTATGGCGTTTGACCAAGATTGTTTACCGGTGGCACCCCGGAAGATTTGTGGATTATGTTGGGATACTGCACCCAAAAAAGGAGCACTGGTTGTGACATATAAATATATCAATTTATCGACCAATGACTGTAGTTAAATCAAAGTGCCGTAGCTCATTAGTTTAGACAAA
>JAZHYW010034476.1:0-10213 GCA_037355805.1 Ixodes ricinus | reverse complement strand
GGGGGGGGGTAGGCGATGCGAGGCGAGGCTAGATAAAATATAAAACTGTTTCTTTTTTAGTCGACTAGCTAAATCACAGACGGCTATTAACCAAATGCTCATACCCGTAATGTATGTTTCTCTTTCTCTATATATACACCTGAGAGGTGGTGTTTTCTACTTAATCTGAAAAAAAGAATTCTATTTTTTCCTTTTCTTTTTTTTTTGATTCAATGGGGGGTGTCCAGGAAAACTAGGGGGGTCTATACCCCCCTCCCCCCTCGGGGGGGGGGGGGTCTAGGGAAATCCCTGACTAGGTCGCACCCTAGCAGGCACATTTGTACTCTGAACTTGGCGAACCACACCGTCGCTTCAACCGAGACTGATGTCCGCGGCGTCGGTTTCAAAGCACGGCTTGGAGCCAATAAGTCGGCGCAGCGGCGCACATCTAGTGGCCGTCGGCGCAGTGTGGTTCTGTGGCGGCTAAAACAAAAGGCGCAACCGGAGTCCTGTTTATCTTACTTTAGATGCCCCCCCCCCCCCCCCACACACACACACACACACACAAAAATGAAAAGAAATTTCCGTTCCCTTCTTTCCTTTCCCCCGACGGCAAGAAACGATATGAGACGCCGCCTCGTCTGGCTTTTGCGTATGGGAAGGAGATCGCCAACTCGTATTTGCGTATGGGAAGCAGATCGGCAACAGCGACTTAACAATACTTCACCACGACACGACACCGCCACGATCGCGGAGCCGTGGACACCACACACCACGAGGACCCGCGGGCGCCATTTTTGCAATGCGGAGCGCAAGTTCGTCTGCTTCTTTTGCCGGGGTTGTGGGGACGTCAGAGAGAGAGAGAGAGATGAACTTTATTTGTTCTCAGGAAACCCTGGTCCAGGTCGCCTAGGGGTGGGGGGATGTGGTCAGGACCTCGTACTCCTGAAGCACTTGTGCCTAAGGCCCCACTTGTGCCGAGACAGTCTTGGCATGAGCCGCGAGGGCTTGAAGAGTCTGCTCGGCGATGTCTAAGGGTGGCGCCAGCCACTCCTCCCAGGAGTTGATTTCGGGGGGAAGGGGGGTAGAGGGGGCACGCCCAATATGTGTGACGCGGCCAGGGGTAGGTATCACAACATTGACAATGGGGGTGGCTGGGTCGCCGGTGAATTCCATGTAGGACGTGATGTGATGGCAGTGAATGCGTCTGCGCCTGCCGGATAAGTGCGGTGTCTGCGCGGCTGAAATGGGCGGGAGGAGAGGGGAGCGTTTGTCGGTTCCTACGGTACGCTTGCAACAGTGTGCGGCGGTTGTGTTTATCGAGAGGTCTCTGTGTTTTGGGAGAGTATGAGCTAGACCAGCCAATGGAGGGTCCGGGAACGAGACGCCGAGCTCGGACTGAAGGATAGTGGGTAGACGACCTCAAGGCAGCCTGCTTTCAGGTCTACCCACTATCCTTCAATCGGAGTCAACCAGAGCTCGGATATCACCACTAGAGCACTATATAGCTCCTAGGGAGCAGAGTGGCGCAATCCTTGATCCGCGTGTTTTGCCGACAACATGGCCGACAGAGCAGCTCGGCGCGAGTCACGTGGTACTCATAAAGTCCCTCGATGTTGTTTTTTTTTTTTACTCCAGGGACGTTAGGTACTTAGGGTTCCAGGAGGCGGCCCGCCCTATGGGAAAACACACGGAGATCGATGCAGCACAGCTGATTTAAAAATAAACGCCGAGTTCACACTTTTCGAAATTAATCTGTCGTGAAGTTGGTAAAGCACTAAACACTTTATCAAAGTTTTCGCAATATCGGATGCGTGTGAAAATTTCGAGGAGGCAATTTCCGAGGCAATGGCGCTTGAAGCAGACGATTTTTGTACGCAGCGGAGATGGTCACGTGAACGCTGTGACGTCGCCGCGTCGTCTGCTGCATAATGCCGCTCAAGCAATTAAAAAAAAATAGATATGTTTTTACGTGGCACACAACTTGGCGCAAATTATTCTAAAATGTTCCTTTATTACGTCACAACTACTGTCGGTCCGTACCAGAGTGTCGAACCGAAATTTTTATCGGTTCCGTTCCAGTTCGGGTTCGCAGCTTTCGGTTCAGTTCCGGGGAGCAAAAAATTACGGTTCGAACCGGTTTGAACCGCTGAATTCATAATATATTTTCCGAATTGTTTTGGCATACGGCACGTTTTCCACCGTGAAACCAGTAATTATACAGCTTTTTATCATTCGTACAATCCGCTTTAATTTTCACGCACAAAAAAAAAAAAAATTGATCGATTTACTTTTGTCGTAACAGTGAAAGAAAAGCTAGATTAACATAGAAAAGGTCGTGTTTATACACTCAACATCTAGTTGTTTACCTCAGTCGCATATATTTTACTGAATAGAAAGGTTATCACGAAGTCTGATAGGTCGCCTAAAATACCCGTGATCGGCACAACTTTGCGTTGCACTATTAAAAGTTAAATCCTAATTGTGCTGATGAACTTAAAATTACTTACAGTGCTTGAAATGATAAAATAGGCACCTCTTTGCCATATATATCGTGAAATATCAGTTACGAAATACGTTCCACAATATACATAACGACTACTGAACCAAAAAACATTGATATTTTCAAAATGTCACGGAAGTTTTAGGAGAAGTCCTTGCAGTCTGCCGTTTATGGAAACACTGATCGGCCATCACAACGGTTTTTTTCATGACCAAGTTTGTTTACATTCAGCACGGCGATGTAGGTGAATAATCATGCAGAAAATGGTGATCCAAATTGTTCGCTACCTTCAGACTCAGGGCGAATCTGACATAATATAGCGCGTATACTCAAGTGGACATTTTTAGCTTGGCTGTTGATGTTTGTTCTTGACAAGATGCCGGTAAATTCAATTTTCAAATAAGCATCACACTTGCTAATTAGTGATTTTTGTTAAATGAAACAAATGAAAATAAACTTTCTGACGGTCTGCGTGCGCAATCGTCATAGTTCCGCCCGCGCCCCTTTGTACTTTGTTTTTGTCTAGCCCGCAGACACATAAAATTGTTGTTCATCGCATAATATATGCAATAACAAACTTTATATGTTTGAAAAGTTAAATAAGTGTGAGGAACACATAGTTGTTTAAACCAGCTTCAAAATCAGACATTTGTTTGGGGCTCTCCCAAATCACTTTAAACGTGGCAATCGAGGATAAAACGCCGGAAAATATTTGCACATCAAATTTTAGATAATTTGGAGGTGCATTTATTTATGAGGTGTATCTTTAAGGTGTAGGCCCCTTTTTATGTTGTCAAATCTTCAGTCAGTAGTTAGATATATTTTTACTATCATCAATAGATTTGAATGTAAGAAGTTCACATAACCGCTTGAGACCGACGATGCTCGAAAAATACGTCAGCTGTCAAGTCTTCAAAAACGTGCCTTTTTGTTCGATGTTTGGCAGTGTAAACCACCGGGTCGCGGGGTATTCTCAAAAGGACAATCGACTACGTCATGTGTCACGTGACTCGCGGTGAGAAGTCGTGATGTCGTATGACGTCACGGTGTCAACAATGCTAATGAATCTAATGATGTTCTCAATAAACTGATCTCACCAAGCGTTCGGCGCATGCGTGAAGCCACCATAACTGTATTTCAGAGGTTGCATGCGGCAGCGCCCGAGAGCTCGTGCCACCTCGTGTTCTGCACGCGCAGAGCTCCTGTGAGGTTGTCGTTCGTGGAGAAATACTAAAGTTCCCTCGATGCATTGCGGCATCGGTGGCGCGTAGTTACAACTGGCTGATGAAATCGTTCCGCAGAGAATCACGTGACTATGTCACGGGGCCACGTGATGTGACATGACTTGAAAGCAAGTCTTGAGCACCATGATACCGCGTGACACATGATTTATCATAGTGCCAATACAAAAGCACTACCAAGCCACAATTTTACGAACATTTGACAATAGGATTACTGCATCGAAATAGAGCTGCCAATTTTTATTTCCCAAACATGCATTCCGCAAGAAATAAAATAAAAAATACCGTGAACCGTTTTGAACCGGTTACCGTTATATTTTTTTCCGGTTCAGTTCCAAGATGGCGGCGACGATTTCGGTTCGGCTAAAAATAACGGTTCAGTTCCGGTTTTCGGTTCGGTTCGACACTCTGGTCCGAACAGAAGAAACGATTTTCTCACGTTCCTTACGCATTTCTGACCGGAGTTAGAACCCCGGGCGTTCGCCGCTAATCGCCGAGAGATTGCGTTCTAGATTGCGCTACTCTAAAGCCCCTTCATGTTTTAAAAGTAGAGCAAGGTGCGTCGATGCACGAGTCACGTGCAGCCCTTGGGAAGATCATGGCGGCACAGCGCAGCTAGATTTCAGACGCCATGTTCTTCCCAGACGTGGCGCGCGGCACGTGTCTCGAGCGATTCCACAATGAATGGCGCCACTTTTCCCAGGATAGAGGGGCTTTACGCTACTCTGCTCCGAAGGAGCTAT
The DNA here is from genome assembly GCA_037355805.1 of Ixodes ricinus. NCBI lineage: Eukaryota > Metazoa > Arthropoda > Arachnida > Ixodida > Ixodidae > Ixodes > Ixodes ricinus. Next base: position 5,747 of record JAZHYW010034476.1, on the reverse strand, counting down.
ATAGTGCTCTAATCACCACAACCCTTGCTAACGAAGCAGACGAACTTGCGCTCCGCGTTGAGAGGGAAACAGGAAACGACGATGACGGCGCATGAACGGCTCGTCGCCGCACTATTTTCCTTACGCAGCCCACTGCGCGTCTGCGCTTTTGTGTCCCCTGCAAAACTGACCTTGGCTTCCCGCAGTGCTTGGCTCCAGAATGGCACCATTGCGATACTAGTGTTGCGATACTCTGCGGCGCGGGCATGCAGCACCATGGGGTGGCACTAATTGAAACCGATGCGCGTCGGCTTCATTTCACTGCCGTTTTGCGTGGTTTCAAAGCTGGGATACCTCAGATCGCGGCTTCGGGAATTGATCTGCCGTTTGGCGCGACTGATGACGTCGGCTCGCTCCATGAGAAAGTTAATGCTTTCGCATTAAAAAAGCAGAGGGAAAGCAAATTAGAAGGGCGAGGGGAGTAATAATACTCTTGGTTTCTAGGCTAGGTGGCGCAAGCTACCGCCTATTATAAAGGGTACAACCATTAACATCAATTTATGAAATTCAGTACTCAGACGTAAAAGCTGAGCAGTTACCGTGGAAATTGATAGTGAATTTCCTCCAGTTAACCTCTTTTTACACGAGATAGAGTTCTCAATAAAATGAAAATGGAATAAAGGGCTAAGATATGCAAAGCAAGAAAGCAAACCTTCAAATTTTAAAGCAAATTGCTCCAACCCTAAACTTTGCCCATTAGTACTACCAAACCATGTACGACTCAAAATTCCACTTTTCACATGTCTCACCAAGCTGAATGGATCTTTTGCAGAAATATTGATTTGAGTAATGGATTTGGTACGCCCTTTCTCTTCCTTATGACCGAGCAGAGAGGAAAGATGGTTTCTTTGTATAAACTTCGGGGCCGAAGATAACCCACAAGGGGACAAAGGCAAAGTTTGGGGCAGCCGTATCTAGGACACAGCGCCTCAATGGGCAAGTAGGATGCAACAAACGTTTTCGGCACATATTTGGCAAAATGGTGACCCACAATGCTTGGATTTAGGCTAGTTGGTTTGACATGGGGATTTCTAATTTACTCGTATTTTATATCAAACTGATGCCCATTTCCTACGCTATACAATTACATACAAATATTATTAGGGAGCAACAAAGCATTAGAATCGCGAATCAAACACCGGCTTATATTGCAATTTTTTATGGTCGCCGAATGGGAGATCCTTGTCTTGCTAATTTTTCTGTAATTACTCATCCAATTTATATTACAGTAAATTCTCACATCTACCATATTTCTTTTGTATGCTAAGCACAAACATAAGCTCATTGGTTTCTTATTTATTGTAGATTTCAACATCTCAACTTTATCCCAAATGTTTCTCCTTAACTGTTTAACACACCCAGCAAAAACTGGCATAAAGTATGTCTGCATGTCCTACAAGGAGTAGCAAGAGTAAAACTTCTCCAAAAGACCAATCTCACCAGCCAGTTTAACTACGTCACCACTGCCGCAATGCATCGAGGGAACTTGTCTTTAGGCACGTGCGACAACCTCGTTGGAGCTCTGCGCGCGTGGAGCACGAGACGGCATGAGCCCCCTCATGCACTGCCGTCTGCCTCCTGCGAACTAAAGTTATGGCGGCGCCACACATGCGACGAACGCTTAGCGAAATTAGTCTATCATGACGGTTGGGTGTAATGGAAGACATCTGAAAAGTTGGGAAAAAAATGTTCATACATTATTGATCAAAGCATATTTGCAGTGCCATAAAATGTGCAAAACAGATGAGTGGAGTGGGTTGTCACCACAAGGAAGGCATCGATGGATGAAACACTGTCCAATTTTCAAGCCACACATCAAACCTTTGCAGCGACGGTCTGCACTGAGAGCCCTCCCATGTAGCTCATGATCCATTTCCTCATCCCCTTCTAGCTGCCACGTGTCCGAGTGCTTTTGTCAAAACTGGTCCGAAATTCTTGTGGAGCAGGCCAACGGGCATTTTTAGAGGTACTTGAATTAATAGAAGCAGCCACTGCCAGCTTTTCTACTTTCTATTTTATGAAGGGGGGGGGGGGCTTCACTAGACTTTTTTTTGCTTAGCAGTCCAGTGAAATTTTTTCGTGCAATATGTTTTGATTACAAAGCAAATATATTTTTATTTTTAAGTTGTGTCACTCTACTGCTGCAAACAATTGAGCCCTACCTTTCTAGAGCTTATAGGAAACCAAGATTATGCACGACCAGGTGACATCACTCCAGGCCTCAGACTTCCTTCTAAACACCAAGTGTGCAGACAAAGGCTACAAGGCACCAGCTCGAGGCTCCGAGAAAAGCTTCCAGTGCATGGGCACCTGTTCTGCTGAGGCACAATTGAAACCAGAGGAGCATCTAGCTTGGGCTGTGTGGATACAATATCCTCATGCATTTTTGGGGAAGGCAGCCTACAAAGTCTAGCAGTCTGTACATGCTAGGAGCTTGCACTACAATATACCACATCACATATTGCCCATTCAACTAGAACACTTGACCCTCTGGAATTCATAAAGTTAAGCAATTTTAAAGCTGAACTAATTTTTATAACAAAGTGGGCAATACTTTAGTCACCCCTGACACAGCCATCATGTATAGAACATGTTTTTGGGTTATTCCATCTCGGCGCTATTGCTTGTGTGCCGATATCATACTGTCACTTTTTACCAAAACATCACTGGTTATGGTCACACGATTGCTTATGCCAGCCAATGGGAATGAGATGCTAACCGCAAGGGAGCCCCATTCTGAGTCAGCGACACTTGCAATGGCCACCGAATTTCAATGTACCAAATCGACTAAATTTGGAAGGAAAGATGTCGCCCACTAAATTTAGCGTACGGTGGTCATGCGGCCACCGTCGCATGACATCACGACCCCCGTCCACTCAATTTGGCATGCGATTGTTCATACGACAGTTCTCGTAACGCTGGAAAGTGCCTAGTCCTCCCTTGTTAGTAGGGTTTAGAGTTTTCAGTTTATTTTTTTTTCCAAATATTGTGTGTTTATGTTGCTCTTAAACTTATCCGGGCACAAACATTCCCATAAGCGCAATACCAATGGCTAAAAAAGCACTCGCACATATCTAAAAGTTTCTTTAGCGGAATGTGGCGGTGCGATGGAAACAAGGGTTGCTTCACTAGACAATGTTTTAAAACCACTAAAACCCTCAATGTAGATGCGAAAAAAACTTTCACATCTTTCTGATGATCAAGGCTCCCCATTCAATCTCATCTTCATAGTCGCAGATGCCACGAAAAAGTGTTGCGACCATGAGGGATGGAGAGAGTGATATTAAGCTGCCCCAGTGATAACTTCCACCGTCCTTCCTCCCTGCAATGCCAACGGTCTAAACTACAACAGTGGCATGACCACACCTAGATTGGCTCCTGTCAAAACCCGGAATACTGTTGCCCAGATAAACCTCCTTTTGTCAATCATCTTAGAAGGAGACCGGAGGGACTTCTCCAGAGGACCGCCGACATCACACTCTGACCAAACTTGCATGAAATATACAGACATTTCTTAGTTTTCTTTTGTCTGAGCACCGCTGTGGCTTAAAAGTCCGTCTTCTCCAGAAATCGGAATTGACGGAAATTTTACCTGCAAGTGTTTTTTTGACTTTCTCAGTTTTATCTAAAAGCATGGAGGAGCCCTACCTATAACATATTCCATGTTAAAAATCTGCTTCAAACTGCAAATCCAATGCCGGCAAAGCTCCCCTTCAAGCAAGGTGAACAGTGCCACCAGGCCAGGGTGTCTGGAGGAAGAATGTCCTGCAAAGCCGCCTTTAGTTTATCTGCCGAGACTGCAGTATCCACATGCTTGCTCTTTTACCAGGTGAGCTAGAAAAGTTGCACAACTTAGAATATTTTTAAGCATTTACCTCCAAATCAGTGTGCCATGGTTTCTGCTATGGTGCTACTTAATCATACACCTGAAGAAATAATGTGCAATCTAAATGCGTTGACCAATTTTTTTTTTTTTGGTTTTTGGGACACCTCTGGTGTTGAGAAAGGCAGGAGGATTAGACATATAAACTGCCAAAATTAAAAGCTTGCAGTGTGAATGGCATCCTTGCCAAGTTGAATTCTGCCTAAGTATCCGTGGCTATTCGTTGTGGAATGCAAAGAAAATGGTACATAATCCACTGTAGGCAGAGAACACCCGCCCTATGGAGACTGATGTTGGACAGCTGTTTCTATGCACCAAACAAGGAGAAAAAGAATGTGCAAGTATCGGTTAGTCACCCAGTGCCTGCTCTAAGAAGTGTTTTGGTGCCAGTAAATGCTCGTGTTGCTCACAGGGATATCTGGGTCACTCGAGCTATGTTGATAGTTGCTCAAAGTATCGCACCATTTTGCTTGGTGCGTTCCTTCGAACTGGAAAGGTTGAGGATGGCAAAACGACGGCAAACAAATAGGAAAGGAAATTAATGTTAAAAAAGAGTAATAAATAAAAAAATAATCCTTTTTTTTTTTTGGGGGGGGGGGGGGGGGATTTGGTCTGGAAGGATATTGGCGGCGACTTTGGAAGTTTTGCCGATTGTCCAAAGTAGCTACTTTAATAGCATCCTCAGTAATCTAATTTTACATGAATTTCTCACATTAAGCTAGGGTTTTATCATTGATTTTAGACTTTATTTATTTTATAACTTGGTAATTAAAAATGCTGCGATTGGCACCAATGATAATTTGGGACGAACTTTTAGAGTGTCATATTTGTTCGCGTGTTTGGAATTAGATCATATAAGCAATCAATTATTTTCGAGCTTGAAAATGAAGTATTAAAATATCTTAATGTTAATATTTACATTATTATTTATACAAATTGCGGCAATGTATGCCCCCAATTAACGCTACGATCACAGTAATACGCCATTTAACCATTACCGTTTTTTTCTGAAAGGTGTCATTTTGTTTTCTTTTTATCACATAGAAGACCTCTGACATCGCTATCAAAATAGCCCAACAGTCTAACACTGGATGCAATATAAACTCATGCGTCACGCGTTGCTTCAAAAACACGCAAGCTTCAACTGCCTCCCACTCGGATTCCGTCTTTGAATTTTTTGAGTGAGAACAGCGTTCTCTTAATTCATGCGTTTTGTGAACATATCGTATAAACTTGATTTATTCTGTTATTCTTCTTCTGGGAAGGATATCACAGCAATTAATCTTCTTAAATACCCCAAAAGCCATTGAAAGGCCCGCAGTTCATTGTTTCATGACAATATGTGAGTCAGAAAAGGTAGCAAGAACGCACAAATATCCGCACTGAATTTTTCAACAACTACAGCATTATATAAGTTACCTCTAAGGTGTATGAAAGACCCCGTCCTTAAAGGGACAGAACGTTTCCGCGAACAACTTCTTTGACTAAATAATTATGGTGTGAGACACAGGCATTGAGTTATGAAAGAATCTGAAATTAAGAACCGATACCGAGAAATTAAAACCAAAATAAAGGTAAGTTTTGGCTTTGCTCCGGAATTCAAACGTACCTCCTGGCCTAAATATTACGCTAAATACCGTTTTTCTTTTCAGGATAAAGAGGTGACCTGTGCTTATAACACCCTAGCTCCCTAGTATTACCAGAAATAATTTGTGTCGCTCAGTGAAGCCAGCAAACAAGACAGGCTCAGGCAGCGGCACGCACCTCCGACCCTCACTACGCCGGCCATCTCTGGAAAACGAGTGGCGCCACCTATAGTGAATTG